>JARYHS010008075.1:187575995-187664474 GCA_031002005.1 Vandiemenella viatica
TTTTTTTTTTTTTTTTTTTTTTTTTTTTGGCAGTCTTTAGACTGGTTTGATGCAATCCTCCATCCCTTCCGATCCTGTGCTAACCTCTTCATTTCTACATACCCGTTACAACCCACGTCCTCGATTATCTGCTTCATATATTCTAATCTCTGTCTACCACTACAGTTCTTACCTTCAACTGTTCCCTCCACTAACAAATTAACCAATCCAGCATGACTCAAAATATGACCTACCAGCCTGTCTCTTCTTTCCGTAAGGTTCTTCCATAAACTTCTTTTCTCACCCATCATTTCCAAAACTCTTTCATTTCTTACTTTGTCTGTCCACCTAATTTTCAGCATTCTTCTGTAGCACCACATTTCAAATGCTTCAAGTTTCTTTCTTTCCGGTATTCCTAAAGTCCATGTTTCGCTACCGTAAAGTGCTGTGCTCCACACATAGAGTTTTAAGAAGTTCTTTCTAATTCCTAGATCAATATTTGAAACTAAAAGGTTTCTCTTTTTCATGAAGGCTCTTTTTGCTAGTGCTATTCTCCTTTTAACATCATTCCTGCTTCGGCCATCGGTTGTAATTTTGCTTCCCAAGTAACAGAACTCACTCACTTCTCCTATTGCATCAGATCCTATTTTTATATTTAATCTGCTAGTATTGGTATCATTTCTGCTACATTTCATCACTTTTGTTTTACTTTGATTTATATTGAGTCCAAAGTCTTCCTTCAGTATTTTGTTCATGCCATTCAATAACTTCTCAATATCCTCAGCCCTCTCTGCTAATAAGACAATGTCGTCAGCAAATCGTAGCATACTGATTTTTTCTCCCTGAAAACTTATGCCACATGGAAATTTTTCTTTGACTTTCTTCATTGCTTCTTCTACATACAAGTTGAATATTAACGGGGATAGACTACAACCTTGTCTCACACCCTTTTTAACTGATGCATGTCTCTCGTGATTCTCTACTTTTATTACAGCCACTTGATTCTTATATAGTTTATAGAGTATTCTTCTATCTTTAGGCCTGACTTCTTCAAAATTTTGAACATCTTGTCCCACCTAACATTATCAAAAGCTTTTTCTAAATCAACAAATGCCATAAAAGTATCTTTGTTTTTCTTGATCCGCCCTTCAAGTATTAATCTTAAAGACAGAATTGCTTCCCTTGTACCGCGATTTTTCCTAAACCCAAACTGATCTTCACCTACTATCTCTTCTACTACCCTTTCCATCCTTCTGTATATTATTCTGGTCAGTAATTTTGAAGCATGTGATGTTAGACTAATGGTGCGATAATTCCCACATTTGTTGGCTTGTGCTTTCTTTGGAAGTGTGAAGATGATATTTTTATTAAAATCAGTAGGAATTTCTCCCGTTTCATAACTTTTTGATATCAGCTTGAATAATCTTTCGATTCCTTCCTCTCCTAGAGATTTAAGAAGTTCTGCAGGGATCTCATCAATTCCAACTGCCTTATTTGCTTTCAAATCATTCAGAGCTTTATTAAATTCTGTCCTCAAAACAGGATCTCCTAAGTCATCAATGTCGATATCGCCTTCCTTTTCCAATACACTATTGTTCAAGTCGTCCCCATCATACAGTTTCTCAATGTATTCCTTCCATCGGTTATCTCTATCTTCTGAGCTTAAAAGAGGTTTCCCTTCGGCAGCTTTAATGTTCATACCTCTTTTCTTCATTTCTCCAAAATTATGTTTGATCTTTCTGTAGGCAACATCTACTTTTCCTACTGACCATTTCCTTTTCTACTTCTTCACACTTTTCTTGTAGCCATTTTTCTTTTGCTATTTTGCATTTCCTATTTATTTGATTTCTAAATTGCCTGTACTGCTCTCTTCCTGCTTCATCCTGAGCATGTTTGTACCTTCTTCTCTGATCCATCAGCTGCCAAACTTCTTCTGTGATCCAAGGTTTTCGGGCAGCTTGTTCCCTAAAGCCTAAGGTTTCTTTGCCAGCTTTCATTATTTCGGTCTTTAATGCATTCCATTCGTCCTCGGTTGAGCTCCTTTCACAGTTAATTCTTAGACCTAAGTCTACCATTTCTGCAAATTTTTCTCTTGTGCTAGATTGTTTCAGTTTATTCACTTCCAGTCTGTTCTGCTTATACTGCTTCCTTATTCGCTTGAATTTCAGCCTGCACTTCATTACTATCAAATTATGGTCCGAGTCTATGTCTGCTCCTAGGTACGCTTTACAGTCTAGAACTTCATTCCTGAATCTCTGTTTGACCATGATATAATCTAGCTGATATCTGCCTGTATCCCCAGGACGTTTCCAGGTGTATATTCTTCTTGCATGGTTCTTAAACAGTGTGTTCGCCACTACTAGTTTATATCTTTCACAAAATTCTAGCAACCTGCTTCCTCGCTCATTTCTTTCTCCTAGACCAAAACTTCCTACAGTATTCCCCTCTTTTCCTTTTCCCACTATTGCATTCCAATCACCCATGATTATTAGATTTTCCTCCCCTTTCACATATTGGATTAATTCTTCAATTTCAGCGTATATTTTTTTTTTCGTCATCTTCCTGTGACGTTGGCATATAAAATTCTTCCACTCCCTTATGCACCAAATCCTGCGATAATTTGCACAAACAAAGCTAGCACCCTCCAACTGCTGTATTTGATAACCAAAATGAAATGTGGGTCTCAACATTTTTTTATTTTTTTTGCTGTCATCAGTCTTTCGACTGGTTTGATGCAATCCTCCAGCCTTTCCTATCCTGTGCTAACCTCTTCATTTCTACATACCCCTTACAGCCCACGTCCTCAATTATCTGCTTCATATATTCTAATCTCTGTCTTCCTCTACAGTTCTTACCTTCGACTGTTCTCTCCACTAACAAATTAACTAATCCAGCATGTCTCAAAATATAACCTACCAGCCTGTCTCTTCTTTCTGTAAGCTTCTTCCACAAACTTCTTTTCTCACCCATCATTTCCAAAACTCGTTCATTTCTTACTTTGTCTGTCCACTTAATTTTCAGCATTCTTTTGTAGCACCACATTTCAAATGCTTCAATTTTCTTTTATTTCCGGTATTCCTACAGTCCGTGTTTCGCTACCATAAAGTGCTGTGCTCCACACAAAGAGTTTTAAAAAGTTCTTTCGAATTGCTAGATCAATATTTGAAACTAAAAGATTTCTCTTTATCATGAAGGCTCTTTTTGCTAGTGCTATTCTGCTTTTAACATCATTCCTGCTTCGTCGATGGGGTGTAATTTTACTTCCCAAATAACAGAATTCGCTTACTTGTTCTATTGCATCCGATCCTATTTTTATATTTAATCCACTAGGATTGGTATCATTTCTGCTACATTACACCACCATATTCAACCAATAGTCTGACCGAAGTTTTGAAACTCAGTTCCCTAACTTCTCTGTTACACCCTCTCATCACCGTCTCCACTAAATGAAGGAACGTTACAACCTTTTCCTACCACCTGCCCAATGCTCTGCGTCAGCGCCCCGTCGGACGGGCCAATCACCATCAGCAGTGTCTCCGCTACCCTGCAATCCAGCAAAGCGGGATCCCGCATCATTAGACGGTCTGGCGGATCCCGCACAAAACTAAGCCGATCCGCAATCCGCTAAATCAGGCGGAAACGCGTGTCAGTCTGCGTGACTCGCTGCCCCACTCGGTCTCTGTCGGATGTATTGCACTGTTTGCCGGTACCGTTCCTACTGGCATTTGACTCATGTGAACAAGCGTTTGTTTTTGTCAACCTTCGTCATTCGTAAGTAAATAAATACACTTTTAAGCATTCATCAAAACTTACGTTTGTTTCGAGTACACATTTCTGTAATTTAGTACGATTTTCTAACTATAAAACTAGTTTTTAAGTGTCGCACACGTTATCTAAACTACAAGGTTACAGCTTTTTATTCACGGTTTCATTATTCCCATTTTCTGTATTTGCAGATAAAGTAATTGTGACAATTTCCTAATTTGCGGCTGAAAATTTGATTATTCGTTGATATGAAACTAATGTTATCGTAATTTTAACAATCGCATGGGCTACCTATTTATTTAACAGCTATCAAATGTAAATTGTATATTCTTTGACTTATTGTTGTTTTGGCCGCTGCCTCAATGCGATTCTTTGACAAAAGCCACCTGCTTACATGTGCCGCTCAGGCTTTCGATGAATCCCTCTTCTCCTTGTTATTATTTCGACTAAAGGTAAAAATAAAGTTGTAACGATATTTTCACGGGTGTATCGACGAATTGTGTTGCATGAACACCATACTTCGACGGCTGCCTCCACCGTCTTCTTCACGTGTGTAATTTCGTGTGTTTGCAATGAAATCCGGAGATACAACATATGTGGACTTCACTGCAATCATTCGCCGAGAAAGTCTCCTTTCTTACTAAAAAAATAATAATTTCCACTCTAGAAACGTCGTTACGCCACATAAGTAAATCCGAAATACTTGACAGTTTACGTGTTGGTGAGTAGTTTCTTTTAATTACATTGAATCAACTGTAATATCAATCAAAGAATCAGGAGATATAATAATTAATCATGCAAAAAAGGCCATGTCTCGTGCTTGTGCAGTGGCAAAAAGTTATGAGATCTTGTTCTGAGCCAAGTGTACACATTACAGAGTATATTCACTTCACTTTGTGAAATGGAATGCTTTTCTCAGTGTTATCGAACGTTTATTTAGAATTTAAAAAAAAAAAAAAACACTCTGGTAACTTCGCCATTAAGCAAACCATATTTTTGAACTTATGTGATGTATTGTAAGGCACATAATATGACCTTATTTATTTAAAAATAGGTTTAGATTAAAAAACAAAAATGTAAAACCTTGAAATACACTTAAGACACGCTAAAAAGTTTTAATGTCATTTTGCCAATCAAAGTATTGTTAACTGTTAATTTTTATCATTCAACATTAAAAATTATTTCTTATTTTAATTGTTATTTAATTTATTAACGTTTTAAGTAACTACGTTTTAAATATATGCGTTAAAAAACTGTTTGTACCAATCCCGGACGGATCCCGTGGGATCCCTGCGGGATTGCAATCCTTACTGCCGAGTGCCGACCCAGTGCTGACGGTTGGCTGGACCCAGTGTCGGCTCGAGTCACCGTCATGCCAGGGGTGCCAATACCAGGATACACCGAGCACGCGGCATTGCATTGTGGTTGGTTTCCCAACACTTGCAGCGAATGTTGTGGATGCCATCTTGCTGTGTGATTCGCGTTGGTAAGCGGACATTAGTAATGCGAGAGACAGGTGAGGGGGAGTGAGGTGAAATACGGGGGAGGGGGGGGGAAAGGGGGGTTGGAGGGGTTCCGGCGAAATCTCAACAAGAGAGGGGGCAGGAGTCGACAGAAATATCACGTTATCTTATTAATTCCTAAAAAGTAAATAAAGGACTACGCAAGACACCAACCCCAACGTTGCAGGGGAGGAGGGAAAAAGAGATAAAAAAAGTTCACAAAACCTACGAGGTCGTAGGCAAGGGGCGGGGGTTTCCCCTCAAGATGTCACATCACTGTAGGGGGGGGGGGGGGTCCAACCAGATTACACCAAATCTCACTTCGGGGGGGGGGGGGAGGGAGGCGAGTCCAGATTTTGGAAAAAAACACGCTAGGTAATTCATGAACGCCCCTGACCTGCCTTCATATAAACAAACAAAAGAATTAGTTGCTTGTGGTTAGGGGTGACTGGTTTGTTAATGGGCGATATTTAAATATAATCTGAAATGGGTTTGCACGATTGTGCCAGGGTTTCTACCTGTTTCGCAATTAATCTTTCATTTAATAAATTCATTTATAGACTATCGTATGAATCATCATATCAATATTTACAAACGATATCGATATATATCGAAAAAATACCGATATTTCGACATATCTATATTTTTGTTTAAAACCAGTAATTATTTACAAGTATTATCAAAATATATAACAAAATTAAAGACACTTGCAGAAGTTACGGATTTTTTTTATTAATTTATCTATTTTTACAATCTATCAAACCAGTATTCGTCGGTGTAGACTTCAAAACAACCCTCTGTGTTATGTGTTACCCCGTCAGTCTACTGCTGTTGTCTGGTGCCGCCAAGTTAACTGCAGAAGACACTCTTTCGAGAAGAGGCTTGGCATATCAGGTATTTTGTCAAAACCAGTTGAAAACAGAAGCTGTTAATTTATGTCAACCCTCAACGTCGGAACACAGATGCTTAGTCAATATTCTTCAACTATTGAAATAACCTAACCGTTAACATTCAAATATATTATTAAAAAATCACGTTAAAATAAACCTGTTAAAATAGAATATTTTTTAAAAATCTGTTAACTGTTTGTTAATAGCTGTTAAATTTCGAATAATTCACTTTTTTAAGTCGCTTTCAGAAAAAAACAGATATGTACGAAAATATATCGAATATATATATAACGCATTAAATTGGATATGAATTGCGTTCACACAAAAAATATCGAAACGGTAGTTGAAAATGATACTGCAAAAAAAAACATCGATTTTTTATATATATAGAGTAAAAATATCGATTATTTTATGAAAAATATCGATATTTCTATACATACATTTGTTTTGCCAAGGCATATTGCGATTTTATGAGGTATTTTGTATCACGGTTGATATATATTCTTCAAATATTGCTTTACAGAGAAGCCACGCGAACAATTCTGAAGTGTGCCTATGGAGCCCGAGCAAACTTAAACTTTCACAGTTAGTTTCTAGCAAGAGGCTGGAAAGGCGTTGATTTAGTCCTGCAGTGCGACAGTGAGAAAGATTCAGCAGTACGAAAGTGTTTTAGAATGTTCAAGAGATTTTCCTATACGCCTCGCGGGCACTTATAATTACAACACATTTAACTCGAACACACCACGATGTGACATTACAATGCTATCAGCTAACGACCTGTTGAAGTGCATCTATGTTAGAGTATCGATAGTCGATACCTATCGACAGGTATATCGTTGTAGTGGACTCTCTGTAAGAGGCTAGCAGTTGCTGTATGGACGTCGCAGGTTTGTGTTGCGCTGGGACTACAATGTCGGATATAAGTGTGTTGTGGTGAAGTTCTCCCGGCTCAAAATGGATACGTAATTCGCGCAGCCGCTACGGGAAAGAAATATTGGCCTTCGTTCCCGCAGCGTTCAGACAGGCCACGTAACATAAAACTGAATAAACACACCATTTGAAAGTGTGTAATAAGTGCTAGATGAATAGTGATTGTTGTGTGGTCATTAACAATGCTAATGACCGAATAAACGTCTAGTGATTGAACTAGGGAGGACCTGCATCTCGGATACACACTATTTCATATCATTTTAGGTTGTGGTCGGCTTATGTGTGCTCATTTAAAAACTGTTTGAATGAAAGCGTACTTCAGTATCGGTTGACTGCTGTGTATGTGTTGTGGTGAAGTTCTCCCGGCTCAAAATGGATACGTAATTCGCGCAGCCGCCACGGGAAAGAAATATTGGCCTTCGTTCCCGCAGCGTTCAGACAGGCCACGTAACATAAAACTGCAAAATGCGAGAAGAAGGATTTCGAGTTTTGCTAAAAATTTACATGGAATTTGACCAGGTAGTAACAGTTGCGGCCTTTTTTTCTTCATTATTGTAGTGTTTTAGACATGTGTGGATAGTCCAACACGTTTCAGGAAAGATGTCTGAAAGCGTTTGTGGTGAAATCGGCGAACTATCTTCATAGGTTTGTCTACTTGCCAAGAATTGCAAAGTAACGACCAATCGTTATCTGCCGCTTATACTTTCACACATTAGGGTATAATATATATACCCTAACCGGTATATATACACTAACCGGAGTATCTCTGCAAAACTTTCAGAAACTACTCCCAGAAAATTTCTAAAATCTTCTGGCTCTAAATTTCTTAAAATGTTAACATGAGATTATTATTATTTTTTAAATAAAATCCATAAATCCATTTCTTCAGCTAATATCTTCTCCTTTTTCTCTCAGTATAAACTGTAGTACAGGTTATTGTAAAAATAATGTCAGTCTACTTTTTGTTGCTTTCTTAGAAAAGGAACCATTGTTAAGCGCCTGCTACTAGCAGTCACGCGATCACAATTTAAAATACAATTGGGAGCAAACTTGTGATGTGAGGAGGGAAGGACCATACGATTGCCCTGCAGATTGCCCCTGCAGATTGCCGCTGCAGATTGCCTCTGCAGATTGGGACAGAGATTTGCTCCTGTGTAATCGCCTTTTTGTTACTGCGCGGATGAGCAGAAGCTTGCCGCCAGCTTGTACGGACTTGTAAATGCAGGGATTATCGATCAAGAGAGTATCGGTGGCTTTGAGGAACAGATAAATGCTCAGGAAAGCCCCTGCACGGTCATAGGGCGTCCTGTACTCCCAGCAAGTGAAAGAAATCTAACAGACCTTGTTGTTGGTAGCGAACATGTAACTGGTCGATTCACACCACTAGTTACAGCAAGCATGTTACAAGGTGTGTTATTTTCAGGCTACTTGTTTTCGGGCGTATTTTTCTGTCAATACGACACGTGTTGGTGAGAAATGTGACCAGACTTCGCGAGGTTGTGTCCAGCCACCTGTTGCGCGCCGGATCGCCTCGGCAGACGTGTTTATTGGCCCGCTCCCATAACTCCACTACTACAGAGCCTCGCGACGCTAAATTTCATCTCGCCTTTGTGGAGCAAACCGCCTCCACCGCCACGGATGTCATGCGTTCTGACCAACAAACAATAAGACAAACACTGCAGTAACTCATCTCAAGCGACAGACATACTGCTCCTATATTTTGTAGCAATCAGTAGTATCACACTAAACGAAACTAGCATACGAGCCAACAAACAAGATATGACTGTGCGGATTATCGCAAATAACGAAACCAGTTTGTTACTGTGAACTGTTCGGCGACGGAGCTAACCAGCATTAAGGTGTGTCAGACACGTTGCGAGGCTGCTCAACCGTCCTGTCAACGGTCGCCATATACTGAGTTCTTATCACTCTCGAATTGTACCCTCTGTCTCTGCACCTAACAAACATACTTCTGTTTGTGTACTGCACTTGCTATAAATAAAATAATACACCGCTCCATGAAAAAAATTATTCCTGTGAACGACGCACGGTATTAGTACAATGGACTGATATGGTATACGATATTATGATTACCAAGTCGTTATTAGCTTGTGTATGTTGCACACGGTACTCCAACCATCTTTACAACTGTCGCACTGACAATATCTCTCAAAGCACATTAGAAGCCTCTACCCAACTGCTTAGTCTGAGAATTGATGACAAACTCAACTCACCAGACGCCATTTTTGTTCATCGTGCAACAACTACTATTCCCACTCTGACTGGACAGCCCACCTTAACCACTCTACTAAACACACCGAAGACTGTATTTACCGCAAGTCTGGGACCTCGTACTGTGAGTATGCCTTACAGGAGAAAGTGAAGCAACCAGTATGAGGAGGAAACGAAATAAGCTGTAGCTTTGTGATGTTACTTCAGTTAATATAAAATCGACTCAAGTTTACAAAGAACTTAGCAGTATGAGTCAACTTATCAGTATGTTGTTGCACCCCCTCTGGTCTGCATAAATGCACTGATTTGGTTGGCAGGGTTGTCATAAGGCCGTTGACTTGTGTCCTGAGTCGAACTGCCCTACGACTATTCTGACGGCTCTTACCTCAGTTGACGTCCGGGGCCCCGCACATTTTCTGTCGAAGACAGAAGTGACGATATTGTTAGCTCCTTCACACTGATCAGCCACAACATTATGGCCACCTACCTAATAGCCGGTATGTCCGCCTTTGGCACGGATGACACCGGTTACGTGTCTTGGTATGGAAGCAATGAGGCCTTGGTAGGTCACTGGAGGGAGTTGGCACCACATCTGCACACACAAGTCACCTAATTCTCGTAAATGCCGAGGAGGGGGGCGATGAGCTCTGACGCCACGTTCAATCACATCCCAGATGTGTTCGATCGGATTCAGATCTGGCGAGTTGGGAAGCCAGCACGTCAATTGCAACTCGCCACTGTGTTCCTCGAACCACTCCATCACACTCCTGGCCTTGTGACATGACGCATTATCTTGTCGAAAAATGCCATTGCCATTGGGAAACATGGTCGTCATGATGGGGTGTACGCGGTCTGCAACCACTGTACGATACTTATTGGCCGTCATGGTGCCTTGCACGAGCTCCACTGGACCCATGGATGCCCATGTGAATGTTCCCCAGAGCATAATTGAGCCACCGCCAGCTTGTCTCCGTCCCGCAGTACTTGTGTCAAGAAGCTGCTTCCCTGGAAAACTACCCATTCGCACCCTCCCATCGGCATGATGAAGAAGGTATCATGATTCATCAGACCATGCAACGCTCTGCAACTGCGCCAACGTCCAGTGACGATGGTCACCTGCCCATTTCACTCGTAGTTGCCGATGTCGTAGTGTTAACATTGGTACATGCATGGGTCGTTGGCTGCGGAGGCCCATCGTAAAAATTTTTGGTTGCATTGTCAGCATTAAAGTCTGTACAGCCTACGTCATCCGACATCTGTAATGAAGAGTGGCCACCCAACCCCTCGACGTGTAGTCGTGGTTTCGCCTTGGTTTCGCCACTTGTTGCAGACACTCACCACAGCACTCCTCGAACACCCTACAGTTTCCGAAATGCTCGTGCTGAGCCTCCGGGCCATCGCAATGTGCCCTCGTGTGTCTGACTAGCAGTGATTCCTCGTCAGGTGACGCTGCTGTCGCCTGTATCGATAGCAGGCAGGTGGTCGTAACGTTCTGGCTGACCAGAGTATTTGAGTCGCACTAGACGGCATAGTACGCGCGGAGATGGAAATGTTAAGGAGACAGGTAGGGCCCGGGAGGAATGCGAGCAGGCAGGTTGCGGTAATAAAGATGAGCACAGTTATTATTCGGCAGTTTGGCCGTGCGGCGTGGGAGGGTCGCCCTGTTCTCACGCAGCCCGTTAATTAACCAGCTCACTCGCTTTGTTTTTTGTGGCGCCCTCCGTTTCTGGGAAGGAAAGGCCTCTCCCATACCGTACGCCTGCGTGGGCGGGGCGCCCGATACTCCATGACGCACTGCCCCCAAATTCCAGCACATCTCTCCCTCAAGCCGAACACGTCGCGGTCGATAAACATATCGACTTTCCTTCAAATCGACACTAATTCCTAGACTCTTTTGTATTAAATTTAGCAGCTTTCCCACTTCACACCTAATTCTTTGTCCCAGTTACATTGTTGAAAGAAATTCTTCTCGCGTGGTCTGCTGGATCAGTTCTTCCATGTGCAACGTTTCGAAACCAGCTTCTGTTGTCTTCATCAGGCGGAAAGGTTGAAGTTGAGACTGAGAGAGCAGCTCCAGCAACAGCTTCGCATGCGTCCGCCAGCCGCGGAATATTTATACGAGCCGAAATCGTGAGGCATCCACAGTCGGTGACTGGCTGTCGCAGTGTCAACATCAACCTTGTCGCCTGATGAAGGTAACAGAGTCTGTTGAGGAAACGTCGCACATGGAAGAACGTCGCACGTCGGAGAACTGACCCGAGAAGAATTTTTGTTACATTATTACGAGGTGCAAACACAAGTCGACAAATGTGGGAATTATGGCACTATTAATCTAACATTACATGTTTCAAAATTACTAACCAAAATAATATACAGAAGAGTGGAAAGGGAAGTAGAAGAGATAGTAGGTGAAGATCAGTTTGGGTTTAGGAAAACCGCGGTACAAGGGAAGCAATTGTGGCTTTGAGATTAATACTTGAAGGACAGGTCAGGAAATACAAAGATACTTTCATGGCGTTTGTTGATTTAGAAAAAGATTTTGATAATGTTAGCTGGGACAAGATGTATAAAATTTTAAATAAGTCAGGTCTGAAGTATCGAGATAGAAGAATACTTTATAAATCATATAAGAACCAAGTGGCTGTAATGAAAGTAGAGAATCTTATGAATAATTTATGTGGCCACATATCGCTGTAAATTTTAAAAGAATTTCCGAACCCGTAGTTTCACCAATGAAGAAAGAAAGTTAATTCTTAACGATTTTACCGAATAGGCCTGCACAAAAGAAAGACAAACGTCTTGAGAGTAGACGAATTGCCACCTTTTGATACAAACCAAGTTTATGTGAAGAAAATGAATACTTCAGGTCACCCCCACAGTAAATGTCGTATACTTATTTTCATCCCCCTTATTTTTGAGAATTTTATGTTAGTAGGAGGCCCGTGCGATGAAAAGCGAGGTTGGTGCTTTGTGGTGTGACGAAATACTTTACGAAACAATTAGAAGTCCACAGCGACACCGAATATATCCGAGAAGCTTCTTATTCTAGAAAACAGGAACATGTCTGTGATGTGTGGTGCTGCCATCTAGCACTAATGTGAACATCACGTGACCTTGAGTGTTCATAACTTTGTCATTTACAGGTTGAATTTCTAAATTATTTCTTAATTTCTTAATTAATCATAAGAACTTAAACTTTAAAATTATAATTTATTTATAGATTTTGGCTAACTGGGAACTTAAAAGAAATTTTTAAAACCCTATGTGTGGAGCACAGCACTTTATGGTAGTGAAGCATGGAGTTTAGGGATACTAGAGAGAAGAAAAATTGAAGCATCTGAAATGTGGTGCCATAGAGGGTTGCTGAAAATTAAGTGGACGGGTAAAATGCGAAATGAACGTGTTTTGGAAATGATGGGCGACATAAGAAGTTTGTGGATGAATCTTGCAGAAAGACACAGGATGCTGGGCCATATCGTGAGATATGGAGGATTGATTAACTTGTTAGTGGAGGGATCAGTCGGAGGTAAGAACTGTAGAGGAAGACAGAGATTAGAATATATGAAGCAGTTAATTAAGTACGTGGGTTGTAAAGGGCGATGAAGAGGTTAGCATCAGATTGGAAGAGATGGAGGATTGCTTCAAATAAGTTGAGAGATTGAATACAAGGAAAATATGATGATCGTGATTAGGTCAGTAGCATCAAAATCAGGGAACCTGTCCTGTGGCGAGTGACTGACATGTGGTCCATGAGATGGTCCTGCCTGTTTATTTATTTATCAGAACACTTAGTTACTATATGGCGATCGTGACAGGACTGGACAGAAGTGGCAGTGGTATAGGAATACTGACCTGTGGTCCCTGAGGTGGTCCTGCCTGTTTGTTTACTTATCAGAACGCTTAGTTACGACATGGCGACCGTTACAGGACAGGACAGTAGCTTTGATAGTGGCAGTGGTAAAGGAATACTGACCTGTGGTCCCTGAGGTGGTCCTGCCTGCGGAAGGCCTTGCCGCAGATGTCGCACGAGTACGGCCTCTCGTCGGTGTGCGTGCGCTCGTGGATCAGCAGGTTGTACGACTTGGTGAAGTGGCGCGAGCAGAACTTGCAGATGAACTGCTTCTTGGGCCGGTGGGAGGCGGCGGGGGCCGGCTGCTGCTGGTCGAGGGTTGGCGCCGGGGGCGGCGGCGGCGGCGGAGGGGGCGGAGGCGGAGGCGGCGGCGGCGGGGGCGGTGGCGAGGCGGCGGGGTCGGGCTGCGCGGCGGCCTTGTTGGAGGCGACGATCTGCGTGAGGCTCTGTAGCGCCAGGTAGGACTCGATGGCGTGCAGGTTGAGCGCCGCGGCGGCCGCCTCCGTGGGCGCCGCGGCGGCCTGCTGCAGCGCGCTCACCACGGCGCCCTGCAACAAGCAACGTCCTGCACTCGGTCGCCACCCTCACTAACGCTCCACGCACATCTTGCAGAATAGAGGAAGCCGGGGCGTAAAGCAGTTTGGCGTTTTCTGGTATCAAGTAGATACTTTCAGTGAGCGGCAATAGATGGAACAAGACCACTGTTCAATTACTGTAGCCAAATTGGTTTAATTTTCTCGAGCGTTAGTGTGTGAAGTTTTCGGTGTTTTTCTGGTACTATATCGTAACTTCTGATGATTTTGTAACCAAGGTAAATTATGCATACTCGTTTACATTACAAATATAGTTAGTTTACGCTTGAAGCGCGTTTAATCCTCTCTAGTTTCGGTAGTTACATTTTGTTGATGTATCTTTCTCGAGTGACCTTACCTCCCTAACGTAAATCGTTTCCCTGGGGCGGAACGGAATGGGCAGAAAGGGCAAGTACTCGATTCTGCCGTGCTCATGGGGTGCTATTGGATGGCAACTGAAAACAGAGCCTCTTCATGTTACGTTTCAATTGAAATTATTATTCCAAAAAATTAAAGAAAACACGAAAAGAACGAATCGCAAGGTGAAGAAGACGGCTGTCTTAACAGATTCCCCATAATCGGAAAAAGAGTAAAAGAAAAAAAGTCAAGGATGCAACTATATAAGAAAGAGGATTGTTAATTAAAAACAAAGAAATGTGCCTGAAGATAAATGGAAAAAGAAGGACCTGAAAACCAACGAGAGTGATTTTGAGGATTGTTCCGACTGTGAACGTTTATATTGCGGCAAATTTTACTCAAACTCAGTTGAAGGTTTGGTCGCTTGTTCCATGTGAAAATAATGAGCACACAGTTCCTGTGCAGCCTGTTGTACTGTGTGGTTCTTACGAATAGACTTAAGGAAACAACGGAATCAATGGCGACTGTAGTTAAGCCTTTAGGCCGGTCGTCCACTCGAACCGCATTCGTGCGAGTAACGCCCGATTTGACGGCCGACCTGTTCGTCCGATTAACATCGACCACTGCAGTCGAATAACGTCCCACACACATTGCCCGTCCGTCATTGTTGCTTCAACACCAAGCGGACGGGGTGTTTTTATAAAATGTAGGCCTATAGTGACTACCTCGCCCTCGCCAACTATTACGAGAGTCAGGGCCGTATTTAGGGTGTGTAGACCCTGTGATGCGCGCCCTGACCCGCAAATATTTTGAAATTCAATCTCGCATTTAATAGTTATTTTCTAACCGAAATTCTAAAATAAACATTTGAAATTTATTATTTAACTGTAGAATATTATAGGACTAGCTTCGAGCCCGTCAAAAATGACGGTTTGAATGCAATATTCTGGCAGATCATTTTTTGCAGTTGGTTGATCATACGGAATTGTTATTACATAATTCTAATGGCCTTGATTTTGAAATGTTCTTCGTGTATCATTTGCAGTTCAAATAGCAATACAGTAGTAATTTCTACTAAATTAATGACAACGGAAGTATAGAACCAGCGAAATTAAAAAACAAATTGGAATCAGAAAAACATTTTCTATCCATGTAATTTAAGTTTTATTCCTGGTCCAAGCACAATTCAGCACGTTAAATATGGAAGTACTTTCACCCGCATTAATTAATACCTTTAGTAATATGGCGCTTTTGTAAGCAGTTTAAATTGTTTGTAAAACTGATTTCAGAGTCAATTATGCTGTAACAAAATGTATCAATGGGGATTCTGGTCAACTAAACCACAACCTCCACTAATATTGCTTCTATTACCCTCATATGAATAACGACGGGCATCACCTATGGTGGAAAAGCTTGTAAGGAAAAACGAATAATGATCGGCTCTACTGGAGATCGCGATTCCGCCAAAATAACATTTAGTAATGACGTCATAATACTGCTGTAGTCAATCGCTAGATATTATTTTCAAGCATTAATTCCGTTGTAATACAGCCTGGACCATTATTTTCAAGCAGAAATTAGGTTGTAATATAGCCTGGACCAGCATAACACAGTTAAATATACTTCGGAAAGTATTTCTAGAGGAGTCTTGTGTTTGACCATGGCAGTGTTATGACGCAATTTCCTGTCGGACTCGTGATCTCCGGTAATCCCGATTTATTTAAATAAATGCATTTTACTTTAAATGACGGAAAGTATAATATCAACAACGGATAACAAACATTTATTTGAGTTAATTATACGGAACTGTTAATACATATTTCTCATAACCTTAATTTTATGACGTTCTACATATTGTGTTAGCAGTCCACATAGCAATACAGTAATAACTTCCACTGAATTACTGGCTATGGAAGTATAGAAACAAACTAAAAATAAATTCGGAATCCCAAAAACGTTTGCTATACCACGTAATATCAGTTTTTATTCCTGGTCCAGGCACAAGTCAGCACAATAAATATGGAACTGCTTCCATCCTCATGAAATAATACCTTCAGTATCATAGATAGCACTTATGAAAGCAGTTTAAATTGTTTAAAAACTGATTTCAGAGTGAATTAAGCTGTAAAAAAATCTGTTAGCTGCGATTCTGATCAACTTAACCACAACCTCCACTAATATCGCCGTTCTAAAATCATAGTTTCTATTACCCTGATCTATGGTGGTAGAAGGAATTTATTCTAGAAAAGCTTGTATGGAAAAACGAATAACGATCATTTTTAATGATATTTTTCGTGATGTCAGTACCTTACTGTGATTAGATTACCGGAGTATTTGACTACGATTTATTTAAATAAATGAATTATACTTTAAATGGCGGAAAGTTTAATATCAAAAACCGATAACTGTCAATTATTTGACTGATATATTTCGTGATTACGTACCTTTCGCGTAAACTTTCTCTGAAATTTTAATAAACATCATTGTTTCTTATCTTCTGCCAAAAAAAACTTAGGTTATGTTTTAACATAATACAGATAAAATAGCGTAAATATTGAATAACCTTCTCCTTACATGAATTTCTGCATCTAGTTGTCCTAAATAAACAAAAAGCAACATGAAGGAACGAATGTAATATGGTGGCTGTCGATTGGCGATTGAAGGCTGGCACGTGACCGTTCTGTAGCCAATAGCTATAGACGACGTACGCAGTCTCCAGATTAGCATTTTATATAAGAAGATTGTTGAGACAAAATGAAAATCGTTAAGATATTCAATGCAATATATCAACATCACTCTGAACAATTATCGAAGAAAAATAATGTGAAGTTGAGGCTTTTGTCCATGTTGCCAATTTTGCAAAAGTCAATATTTCAGTTTTAAAAATAACTGTAAAAAAGATAGAAAAAGAAGAATTATAGGAATTCGCGGGTTCGTAGACTACAGCATATATATATATACCACATGCCTAAATGCGGTCCCGAAGAGGCTGATATCTCACAATCGTTTGAGAATATTGCAGTAAGAAATTCAAATAATTGTCTTTACAAATTTTTAGTAAAATAATTGTTACAACTGACAACAAATGAAAATTTTCTCACTCCCTTATGCATGAAATCGAGCGGCAGGTTGTGGTCATGGTCGCCTTTCCCCTTCCATGCACTATTCCTAATTCTTCGACTAATATCCCCTCCAAGCCCCATCACCAACATATGCCCTGTACATTCCCAGCACTCTCTTCACCCTCCTCCTTTCCTCCAATGACTCATAATCCAGTACCTTTATCATATCAGTTACTGACTGGGTCCTGCGATAATTTCCTCAAACAACTCTAGCTACTCTTCTTTGTACATCCTCCAACTATTGTATTTGATAACCAAAATGTAGGTCCCAAAATACACGGACATAAAGTTTCCTTAATATATAAAAATAAAATTAATTGAAATGCAGCGCACGCTCCGGTAGCAATTTCCATACACACCCATCTTCCCCCTATCCTGCACCCAACTATACTTACCCCCCACAAATTTTAACTATAATTCTTCCAACGTTTTGGGTAAATTCATGATTTCTCTTTGTAACTTATTCCAGTACCTGAAACCCTTACCTAAAAAAGAGAATCTTCCTACACCCTTGTGCCTGAAATCGAGTGTCAGCTTGTGGTCATGGTCATCTTTTCCCTTCATACATTACTTTTAATTCTTACTCCAATATTGTTCCATGCCTCATCACCAATAAACGCCCTTGTACACTCCCATGAACCCTCTTCAACCTCCTCCGGTGTTCCAATGAGTACCTATTCCAGTTCTTTTATCATATCTGTTACCGATTGCATTCTGCGGTAATTTCCAGAAACAATTCTAGCAGCCCTTTTTTGCACCCTTCTCCAACTCCTGTATTTTGTACTCAAATGTGGGTCCCATACTACACCACCATATTCAAGCAATGGTCTGACCCAAATTTTGTAGCCCAATTCCTTTAGTTCTCTCGTGCATCCCTCTTCACTCTCCCCGACAAGTGCATAATTCTGAAACCTAGTTTAGTATGAAGCCACTATCTTTTTCAAGTAAATACCAAGGTGGAATAAACATATCCGCAGGATATTATCAATGTGCCATTTGTGTTAAGAGCCCTGCATTGTGAGAGGAGACACAAGCTGACTTGAGGTGTTGTCGCTTCACTGGCGAGGTGTTCCAGTAACGAGTTTGCCTTTTGTGTGTCTTCTACTAACGGAGAGCAATCCGTTGTAACGTTGTTTCCTCGCAAGCTGAAGCAGCACACTTTTGCTACGGTGATTGCAGGGTTAGTTTTTGACGCTTTGGTTTGATTAACGATTTCTGTAGCCGCGGACACTTCAAACTAATAGCAAGTAAAAATAAAAGAAACACGTATTCTGTCTCTATTTTAATCTTAAAATTAAACTGGGAACTTCTGCAGTCATACTAATTATAAGTTAGAAACCATAACATTGTTTTTTCAAGTAATTAATTTGAAAACACTTTCGTCTTAATTTTTTGGCAACAAAGAAGTTGTCGGGTGGCCCCGTACACAGTAATAAATGGTGACTTAATAGTTTTTTGACCTAACAAAAATCACAATAACAATGGATATCTTAAGAATCTATATAAACACAATCTGTATGGGCCCTTGTCTTTGCGTGATAGCAGCTGAATCCAGATTTTTCCAAAGTTTCTCCTCGTACCATGCGCTTTTACCTTTTTGTTTTTCCACTTCGCCGTTTCTACTGCCTTTACTATTTTGTCCGTCCTCTCCACATTTTTTTATAATGGCGAAGATGTTTAAACCTCGCCCTTTTGGATTTTAGAGCCCGAGTTAGTTTATTTGAAGCATCATATTCAATAATCTTCAACGAATTTTGACAGGAGCTGACGAAAAACTCCTGCAGGAACGAAACACACACTAGTGTGGAACTCACTAAGCCGCAGCTCAGGTGCACTTTGTTTTTACACTACAGGGCGCTTTTTCACGATGAAGTTTTACCGACGCAGCGTCGTTGATTGTCAGAACTTTAAAGTGTCCGGGCCTAACCACCCTCCGGGCCTTCGCGATCTTACCCTAATCTAATTTCAGAAAAATAAGGAAATAAATAACAACGTCACGTATTTAATAAAATAATATTAACAAAATCTAAAGGGTAGAGTGTTTTATCTCTATTGTACGTGATCTTTGGTGGGTATCTCGTGAATCAGTGTTCCTCTGAAATACAGTGTTATCGCTTACCTGTTCTGGGCCGGAATGAATGGCCATCAGTTTTTTTTTTCTATGCTATAAGCTATTCGCCTGAGACTTTAAGCCGCAGTGTGAGGACCTCCTGATTGCTGTGGTAGTTGTTGCGTGGTGTTTGGACTTTATAATAGCGCAGATTAAGTCTGGAGACCAGACAGCTACAGACAGCTCAGAGAAGAAAGTCTGCAGCACTGTTTATGCGAATATCGATGGGTCATGTGGGAGATATGTGAAGTGACAGTGCAGTGGTGAACGAGGGTGAGGTTGCCGAGAGGTTATGTCGGTGACGTCATGTTGCGTAACACCACTCCAGCAGCTAGACAAAGATATGCAGGCGACATTCTTCATTAGGGGCTCTATAAAATGCCTGCTGCCTCTAAGCCATGTTATCACCTCCATATTGTAGATTCGATGTTATTTTGTTTTAATTGCAGTGTAACTTGGTTAAATACTTTAATGAGTAAATATCTCGACATAAAGTTTGGTAATAAACTCAACTGGGCAGGTGACAGAAAAAAGGTTACAAAATACTTCATTTACTGGAGAGGGTGATTTAATTTAATTTAATTGCAATGAGCGCACGCTCCGGTGGCAATTTCCCTACACACTCAACTTGCCCCCTATCCTGCACCCACCTACATTTGCCCTCTACAAATTTTAACATTAAATTCTTTCAACGTTTTCGGTAAGTTATTCATCGTTTTCCTTGGATGTACCAGAGAAGTTACAGAGTTGGGTTGCAAATCTTTGGTCAGACCATTGGTTGAATATGACGGTGCAGTTTAGGGTTAAAACGGAAGTCATCTTTGCGCATGCGGATGTTCAATGCCTGACATCCGCAGATGTTTTGCGGATGCGGAAGTGGGAAAATAAATTTATAATTATTTACATATTAATATTTTATCAAAAATAAACTTAAAATTAAAATAAGTATATTTTTAATGCCGAATTCTACATTTTTCAGAAGTAACCTCTATTTCCATATAATGCTGGCACATTGATTTTTTTTTTTGCCTCATCTTTCGACAGCAAAAAACATGGGATGATTTCACATGTGAATTAAATTAGTTAAACAAAGACGCACGTGTCTAAAAAAACAATCTTTTTCATGTGGACTTCGCGGCTCGACTAATTCAAGAGTCAAGCACAAGGCTGCGCCACCGCACATCTCCGTGCCCGCCACCCGCCTTTCCACCGCTCTAGAGGCACATTCACAGTACAACTTGTAGGACCTAAGATGATCCGATTTTTCGATAAAGGAACTCTTGATGGGCCGTGAAAGGCGTTGCAGGACTACGTGCAGGACGATGTTGGCTGTTGGGAACTCCCAAACAACCAACACGAGTCCTTGATTGTCCAACAAGCTATGGCGCTACGTCATGATTGCAGGAAACATCCTGCGAGTGTGCGGTAAGGACACATGGTGAGCCTCGAGACAGTACGAGTGGAAAGGGACTGCTTAGGAACATTTTGTTGGACTCTTTTTACCAACGTGAATGTGTGAGCGCATCCTATTGTAATCCTACACTGATGTCGTGTAAGTTGGACCGTGAAGAAGGCGCTTCACTTTACAGGCAAGTTTAAACTTAGGTAATAACACCATTTAGTTCATTGTTATTTATATTGCAACATTGTCAGAAAAAACACAACCAAAATTACCTAAGAGACGATGGGCTGAATCTCATACTAAAATTAAAAGAATAATATATATTGCAAATGTAAACAAAACATTCCGCTATACATCTGCAATAAATATTGCGGATACGAAATCGGATGTGGGATTTGATGCGAAAGTTCCGCACTTGCGGATGCGGATATCAGTTACATCCCTAGTGCAGTTTGGGATCCCACATTTTGGGTATCCAATACAGGAGTTGGAGAGTGTGCAAAGAAGAGCAGCTAGATTTGTTTGTGGAAATTATCGCAGGACCCAGTCAGTAACTGATACTGATGAAGGAGCTGGATTGGGAGTCACTTAGAGGAAAGGAGGCAGGATGGAGGAGAGTGCTGGGAATGTACAGGGCATATGTTGGTGATGGGGCTTGGAGGGATATTGGTCAAAGAATTAGGAATAGTGCATGGAAGGGGAAGGCCATGACCACAAGATGGCGCTCGATTTCATGCATAAGGGAGTGGAAGAATTTGCTTTTGTTGGTAAGGGTGTCAGGGATTGGAACAATATAGGAGCCATCCATAAATTACGTCACACTTTGAGGGGAGGGAGTGGGTCAACAAAGTGTGACATCGTTTGACACAAGGGGGGGGGGGCACCTGTCATAAACTTTGTGTGACGTCACATGCATAATGTGTATCACTTTTGGCTCGTGACGGAAGATGAAGATGATGTTGACACATCGAATGTTCCCAACACTATCGAAATCAAGAATGAAATGACTATTATGCCAATAATAAACAGTTTCAAGGAATGGGTTCAAAATCCATGGACATGATGACTCAATTTTGTATCATTAATTCGTGTTTTTATGTTTTTAAAATATTTTCTTAAATGTTTGAGTTATTGTTGATATGATTTTTTAACTAGAAATACATAAATAATTTTGGAAGTGCTGTTTTAATTTATAAAATTAAAATTGCAAAATATGTGACGTCACACCAGGGAGTCCCACAAATGTGACAACCTGTGACATGGGGGGAGGGAGAGGTCAAATAATCATGAAATTCGTGTGATTTGTGGATGGCCCCTTACGAAGCGAAGTGATGAATAATTTACCAAAAACGCTTAAGGAATTTAAAATTAAAATTTGCAAATCGGAAAAGTAAATGGGTGAACACTCCAATTTTAAGGGATAATTCTAAAAAATAAAAATAAAAAGGGGTAATTAGATGACTAAAGGAGCGGTAGCCCCATTGCAATTAAAATTAATAATAAGAAATAATAATCTTCTTAAACGTCACTCAAACAGCCCGCTGGTTAGCGATCCTCGTTACGAATTATGGAGGGTGGTGGCCACCTAAGCTCATCCACTCTCCTCAATAGCTATTGGCTGGAGAACGGTGTTACGTATCAGCCTTCGCTCGCAAATTAACAGCGACAAGAGATATCGTTAGAAGAAATTTTTAAAGTTATGCTCACAATTTAAAAGCTAAGCAGCTGCTACTGAATGAATTGCCATAATACATTCATTAACTTCGATTTTCGTAGCGAGTCATGCTTGAAACAAAATCAATAAACTTCACGGCTGTAAAAACATGGAACTGCATTTCAAAAACATGTTCCTAATGAAAGCAACATAAAAAAGTATTAAAAACTTAAATTATTCATGGTGTCTGTTGTAACCACGAATGCCAATTAGCGTTCAGGTATAGGCTAAATTTCAATCTAATTAAAACTTTCGCTCATGTTGTCACTTGAACAAAGTTTATACATTACGATTTATTTACTTTTTACGTATTTTACTGACTACTTTGGTTGATGGTCTTTGTTCATGTTCCTTGTACGTGAGTTATTAAGTAGTTTAATGTGGACATCAGACCACATATGTTACCGATTCGAGTGTGCTGGCAGTTCATTTCTTCGGAGTTGCTCAACTGTTCAATGATCTGGAATCTGTTCTAAGTTCTCTGGCCGTTACAAACACTATGACCAAAGATTACATTATAAATGCTCAGCCTCAATAGAAAACAACGTGATACTTCCGAAGCAAACAGGAGCTCTTTATATATTGCAGACTGAACTGTAAGGGCCAAATACAATTTTGTATTTCAGAAAGTTCGAGTCTACAACCTTGGAATAATTATACGACAGCGCTATCGTCCTTGCCCGTGTTTAACTTATACGTCTATTAATACTTCTGTGTTCTTGAAACTCAATAGATTTTATTCACCTTACTTGTGGAACACAGGTCAAGTTTGTATTTGATCAGATCACGTCAACCTGTCATAACCTTTGACTTTGAAAACGGGAACTCTGTATTCTAGACCAGTGACGATACGCAAAAAACAAAACAAAAAAACAAAACAACAAAAATCATTCACGGCCTTACACTAGTTACTATGAAGACAGGACTGAAATAATGTAAAGCAAAAAATATAAAGCGAAATATAGGTAGGTATCACTATCACAGTTTATGACAATACATTACAGTAAATCAGTGTTAATGAAAGTGATTTTCATTTCGTTTCTTGTAGTACGTATTTACCCTCTCATCGAGGTATGATCTGCCACGAATATTTACATTCGTGTTATTAAGCTCGGAAGCAGCACATATCTCCTTCTTACCAAAGCATATTCTGGCTACAGCTTTTTGTTTTATTTTTAATGAGAAGTCATGGTGAGAATTTTCATAAAATTTCGAATTTCACAGTCCACCTCCTAGCGTGTAAGGCGAATAATTTTCGAACCTATTGTGTCGCAGAATTGCGAGCCATAATTCTGATTCCATTACGAACGTCATTGCATTCAGTTCGTGAAACTGGAAATAATAAAGAAACAACTGCAACTAATAGACGGCAGACAAAATTACAAAAATTGATAGGAGAGTCATTTTCAATCGCGTGACTCTATAGCGGGCAGCTAGGAGCATGAATCAAGCTGAGGATTCCAGTTGTTTCGCCACATCGCATTGCTGGACTCAGTAAAATGCGTCAGGACTTTACTTACGTCGTCTGTTCGTGTGTTTGATTTCTTTGATAGACACTTGAAGCCGTATTTGTGTTGTGTGCCTGGATATCACCTTGTGCACTCGTTGAGTCGTGTTTGGACACTAGATACTCATACGCCACTCCTGGAAATGTGCATCCTAGGTGTAGGTCTGTTTGGGTTTAGGAAAGACCGCGGTACAAGAAAAAGCGACTCTGGCGTTAAGATTAATACTTGAAGGGCGGATCAAGAAAAACAAAACATTTTTTTTGATTTACAAAAAGCTTTTGATAATGTTAGACAAGACAAGATGTACAAAATTTTAAAGAAGTAAGGTCTAAAATATCCAGATAGTAGGATACTTTATAAACTATATAAAAATCAAGTAGCTATTATAAAAGTAGAGAGTTACGAGAGACATGCATCAGTTAAAAAGGGCGTGAGATAAAGTTGAAGTCTATCGCCGTTAATACTCAACTTGACGTCGAAGAAGCAATAAAGGAAATATAAGAAAAAATTTTATGTGGCATAAGTGTTGAGGGAGATAAAATCAGTATGCTACGATCTGCTGATGACATTGTCTTGTTAGCAGAAACGGCTGAGGATATTGAGAAGTTACTGAATGGCATGAACAAAATACTGATAGAAGATTTTGGACTGAATATAAATCAAAGCAAGACAAAAGTGATTAAATATAGCAGAAATGATACCAATACTAGTAGATTAAATATAAAAATAGGGTCGGATGGGATAGAAGAAGTAAGTGAATTTTGCTATTTCGGAAGTAAAATTGCAACCGATGCCCGAGGCAGGAATGATGTTAAAAGCAGAATGGCACTATCAGAAAGAGCCTTCATGAATAAGAGAAATCTTTTAGTTTCAAATATTGATCTTGGAATTAGAAAGAACTTTTTAAAACTCTATGTGTAGAGCACAGGACTTTACGGTAGCGATGCATGGACTTTAGGAATACCAGAAACAAGGATAACTGGAGCATTTGAAATGTGGTGCTGCGGAAGAATGCTGAAAATTAAGTGGACGGATAAAGGATGAAACAAACTACTCCAAAATCATGTTCTGCGTCCTGACATCCTGAATACTTGCGTACCACGCTACTCAACAGTTAATGAAGTGCCTACACACACTGGGCAAGTCCAGGAATCTCAGGATACTTAAAAATAACTGCAAATAAAAATAAAAGAAACACATAATCTGTCTTTATTTTAATCTTAAAATTAAACTGGGAACTTCTACAGTCATGGTAGTTAGAAGTGAGGAATCATAACTTTTATTTTCAATGAATTAAATTGAAAACACTTTCGCCTTAATTTTCAGAAGCTGCAGGGTGGTCCGGGACAGAGTGATAAATGGCGGCCTAATCGTTTTGTCCTCACAAAAATCACAGTAACAATGGATATCTCAAGAATCTATTTAAACTCAATCTTCACGGGCCCTGTCTTTGCTTCAGAGCACTGAATACTGCGTTCTTCAAAAATTTCTCCACCCACGTTGCATTCGGTCTGTTTTACTTGATTTGCTTCGAAAAGACTTTGAATACTTTTCTTTGTATTCAACGTCTTTGTAGCGCCTTTAACTTTTTATTTTATGCTTCGCCCTTTTTTCTGCCTTTACTTTTTTTACCGTCCTCTCCACATTTTTCATATGGTGAAGATGTTAAAATCTAGCGCATTTGGATTTTCGAGCCCGCGTTACTATGCGTTTATTTGACGCATCATATTCAATAACCTCCAACGAATTTTGACAGGAGCGGCGAAAAACGTCTGCCAGACACAATACACGCACTAGTGTGGAACTCACTAAGCCCCAGCTCAGGTGCACTTGTTTTTACACCACAGGGCACGTATTCAAGTGAAGTTTTACCGCGGTGTCGTTGGTTTCTCAGAACTTTAAATGTCCGCGGCTAGCAGACCTTCCCCCATATCACTTCTCTAAATTTAGTTCCTAAGCTCTTTCTTTTTCAGCTATAAGAATATTGAAACAAAAATTAATAACTTCACATGGGTCTTCCAGCTTGCAAGTAAACAAATTGCTTTTCATTGCAAACGGGTTTCGGCTTTACTTAATACCTGATCTGCGCTTAAAGTAACATATTATATATTTTTAAAATATATCGTATTAAAAAGAGCCTTCATGAAAAAGAGAAATCTTTTAGTTTCAAATATTGATCTAGGAATTAGAAAGAACTTTTTTAAACTCTATGTGTGGAGCACAGCACTTTACGGTAGCGAAACATGGACTTTAGGAATACCGGAAAGGAAGAAAATTGAGGTATTTGAAATGTGGTGCTACAGAAGAATGCTGAAAATTAAGTGGACAGACAAAGTAAGAAATGAACGAGTTTGGAAATGATGGGGTAGAAAAGAAGTTTATGGAAGAAGCTTACAGAAAGAAGAGACAGGCTGGTAGGTCATATTTTGAGACATGCTGGATTGGTTAATTTGTTAGTGGAGGGAACAGTTGAAGGTAAGAACTGTAGAGGAAGACAGAGATTAGAATATATGAAGCAGATAATTGAGGACGTGGGTTGTAAGGGGTATGTAGAAATGAAGAGGTTAGCACAGGATAGGAAGGGATGGAGGGTTGCATCAAACCAGTCGAAAGACTAATGACAGAAAAAAAAAATTGAGACCATACTCATGCCATTAATACACAGGTGGCGTTAAGCATTTAGCTACGCATATCTCTTTCTCATAGGTGACTCTAGGGACTGGAGTAAGGAATTCGCCCGATTGCTCAGAAATTCAGCGCGACCTGGATTTTATTTCTACCTGGTGCGAGGAATGGCAACTGATACTAAATTGTAAAAAGTGCGACGCAATGTGCACAACTAACTAAAAGAATCCTATTGTTCACAAACACATGATGGTTAACAGTTCAGTTATTAATAAGTTCCATCCTGTGAAATATTTAGGCGTAATAGTACAAAGGAACGTGAAATGGGACTTGCACATTATTTCGACAGTAAACAGAATTAATTCTAGGCTGCGATTCATAGGACGAATCTCTTTTTTTTTTTTTTTACTTATGGCTTTATGCCTCGTCAACGTCATCAGAGGCGGGATGGGACTGGGGACAAGGAACGGGAAGGAATTCGGCCATGAATTTTTGAAGGAATGTTCCCTGCATTCGCGTGGAGTGATTTGGGGAAACTATGGAAAACACAAATCTGGATGCCCGGACGGGGATTCGAACCGCCGTCCTCCCGAATGCGAGGCCAGAACGCTAAGCACTCACTCACCACACTCGGAATAAATCTCTTGTGCGTCCACATTTGGACTACTGTTGTGGCTTTTGGGATCCGTTTTGTAAGGGGTTGATTGACAGTATAGAGAAAGAACAAAGAAAAGTCTCTCGATTCGTGACCGCTTGCTACAGTCCTTACGAAAGCGTCACAGAACTGATTGGTAGACTATGCTGGGAGTCTCTGGTAGATAGACGACGCACGTTTCGTTCGAACTACCAGCTACATTCATATCTAGGAATGACCGAGAAAATAAGATAAGAGAAATCAGAGCCAGAAGCGATTCATTTCTATACTCATTTTTTCCCACGAGCGAATAGGTAGTCTAACTGGAAAATAGTTATCGAGCCAGAGAACTTTGATTCCAATAGGAGTAGGTATCTGTGAACCCTCCGGCCATCCTGATCTGGCTGTTCACTGGTTTATGCAGATCCCTCCAAACAGGCCGCCTCCTGACATATCCCTTCCCATGCACAAATGGTCACATAAATTAGGATTGGTGCAATGCACCCTCCAGCACCCGCTTTTAGTGAATCGTGGGGTAACCATATATATTACTTCTATAAGATATTTCTTTTGATAACAAGCCATTATCTCCCTTCAAATCTAACTGAAATAGATAAATGAGGTATCATAATAAAGATTAAGTTATCCGCTTTGATCATATTATGTTTTAAGAAAGTTTTTTCAAATTAGACCCTTAAAGCTGAAAAGTATTAATATTTCTACAACGCATGTGTCACGAACCATTTATCTCGCTTGATATCTAACCGATATATGTATATATATATATATATAAATGAGGTTTCATTTAAAAGATTAAGGTCTCCGCCGTGGTCACAATATAGGCCTATTTTCAGAAAGGAATTCTACCCTTAAAGGGAGAAATTATAATTATTTCGATAACGTATTTTTTTGTCACGGGCCATTTATCTCCTTGATATCTAACCGAAATTGATAAATCGGCTATCATAAGGTCTCTGTTTTGGTCACATAATTTATTAAGAATTAAATTTTTCTGAATTTAACGCTTAAAGGGCAAAAATAATATCTGTGAATATCGCGCGTATGAGACAGTTCAGAGCCAAGCCACTAGAGAGCAGCAGCACGTATCGCAGAGATATTAATAAACTGCGTCACTGGCGTCGACTTTCGTTAAGCACCTTCTACACGAAACAAATGAGGGGTTCTTCGCTGATCCTACAACATACGAGCCACCAACCTTGCTATTCCTTGAATACGCGAAATATTTGAGCGGGTCATCTAGTAATAACAATAATAATAATAATAATAACAACTCAGGGAGCGTTCATAAACTACGTGGCTCGGTCTAGGGGGGAGGAGGAGGAGGGGTTGGTTGGAAAGTTACGTTGAGCTACGGGGGGGGAGGGGGGGGGGTCCGAGCCAGGCCACGTAGCCTCTCTTTCATATTATTTGTCACAGTTAAAATGAGATACAGAACACACAACAGCATTTGAACATTTATTTCCGTGATTTAATTATCCCCATATGTAATTTACGATAGTCTTACAAGAGAAAACAGTACAAAATGTTTTCTGTAATCAATAGGGATAAAAGCTACGTACTACGTGGGCGGAAGGGGGGGGGGGGTTCACAGGAGGCCAAAGTGGATCTACGTGGTTTATGGACGCGCCCTTACTAGTGAACATGCGTACACCCACTTTCAGTTACGACTGTGGTGAAGTACTTTGTGCACCAACATATTTGAGTCGCAATGGCAGGAGTGATAACATTAGGGAAATAAGGTGCCGCACTGGTGCTTATATGAATTCTTTCTTCCCTCGTGCCATTGGGGTTTGGAATGGACAACGGAGGGATTAGTTTTGGTAGTTAGCACCCTCTGCCCCCCACAATTTTGTGGATTGCAGAGTACATATGCAGATGTACTCTGTATATTTACGGACAGATTGCTCTCATACCTGCAGGAATCCATTTAATATTGTCTGGCGGAGGTTCCTTGCAATCGTAATGCTTGAGTGATGTGTTCGACTTTATTAGGGAGACTGTACCACAGTTTATACAATAAAGCAGTCTGTTGGTATACACTCCAGGCGGCAGCACTTCAAACAGAGCCGTGTGGAGCACCGACAGACAAAAACCTCAGCAGTGGCGCTGAAACGCAACTGAAGCACGGCGCACAGTATAAATTCATCGGGAGAGGAACACATACAAGAACTGCTTGTTGAAGGCTTGAAATGTAAATACCTTGGCATTACATTTAATAACGAGCTTAGCTGGGCTGGACACATTGGTCAGTTAGTAGGAAAAGGTTACAAAATTCTGCACTTGTCGGAGAGAGAGATGAGGGTATGTACGAGACAAGTAAAGGAATTGGGTTAAAAAACGTTGGTCAGGCCATTGCTCGAATATGGTAGTGTAGTATGGGACCCACATTTTCGTTATGAAATACAGGAGTTGGAGAGAGTGCAAAAAAGGGCTGCTAGATTTGTTTCTGGAAATTATCGCATAGCGCAATCAGTAACAGATATCATAAAAGAGCTGGAATGGGATTCATGGGAAGACAGGAGGAGGGTGAAGAGGGTCACGGGAGTGTACAAGGTGTATACTGGTGATGAGGCATGGAAAGATATTGCAGTAGGTATGAAAACTAATGCGTGGAAGGAAAAAGTTGACTATGACCACAAGCTGGCGCTCGATTTCAGGCACAAGGGTGTGGGAAGATTCTCTTTTTTAGGTAAGGGTGTTAGATAAGTTACGAAGAGAAATGTTGAATAATTTACGAAAAACGTTGAAAGGATCTAAAGTTGAAATTTATAGAGGGTAGATGTAGGTGGGTGCCGGAAACGGGTAAGATGGGTGCGCAGGAAAATTTGACCCCGGAGCGTGTTCTCCACTTCATTTCAGCTGTGCTGCATATTTTCCTTTGATAATGTAACTAACAACAAAAATATTATATCCAGGGACACGAATGCTCATTAGTTTGTGTTTTGTTCATAGCGTGACTTACATTGCGTACGGCACTGTGGAAATCTTAAATGAAGTCGAAACGGGTTTGACGTAAAAATTCATTTTGTTTATTTGCAAGGAGGAGATAACATGACAGAAACTGATAAAGCAGCATGTAAGGAAGAGAGGCGACGTGTTAACATCATACACCCCTGCTCATCTCCTTCAGTTTATCTTCGTGCACGTGATGTTGTAGATCTCTTTAAAGATAACTGTTTACATGCGAAACAAGAAGATTGCCGACTATCCAATATTTAGCAAAATCGCCTTTAATCAAGTAAGTATAACACTTGTACTGTCAGCATACTATTATAAAGACGACAAAAAGTCGGCGACTTGCTGTCGCAGTGTGAACTCGACCTTTTTGCCTGATGAAGACGACAGAGGCTGTTGTCGGAACGCCGCACATGGAAGAACTGATGCGACAGAACACACAAGAAGAATTTCTGTGATCTTACGCCGGGACCGGAAGAGACTCAATCCTCTCTTATTACAAAGCCTTCAGCTTTCAATAAGGTATTGGTTTAAATTGAAATCCATCACCTGTTAAGCATGTACGCTATGAAGAGAATCTGTCTTGAGTTACAATGAAAATTACCTTTCACAAAGACAAAGGTCCTAACCAGCCGGATTATGCTCGCCGAATGTCGTCGACATTGTATGTAGCTTTTTCAACTAAATTATAGAAGAGCATGGAGAGTAGCCAAGTGAAAACCTGCCCGAGGGCAGAAAACTGATGATGATGATGATTTCAACTAAATCGAACAATATTTTTGTTTTATTTACTGAACATGACAAACAAAAGATTGAACAAGACTGAATTCTGACATCAAATACTGTACACAAACTTGTGTTGTGAATAAGTTCGCATTAATAAACGCTCGTTGCTACTTTAACCATACACAGGGCTCAGTATTTAATGTCAACACCTCAACAACAGACTGAATCGTAGAGCAGCGCTCATCCTTTCTGACGGGTAATATTTTTTAACTATGACTGTAGTTTCGCAAGAAGACTGGCAGTTTTGTCTCAGATTTAACATGTAAGTGGCTCGTAGGATTTAGTGATCCTGATTCGATAGCACGCCTAGTGGCTCGTACTGATCCGACTGATTTACATAAAAGCAGAGACTATCAACAACTGCCAAGTAACGAATAAGATATGAAATACAAATGCGTGGTTGAACTGTAAAATGGAGTTTGTGACCTCGAATACTGAACAAAGCCAACATCACTTGACGCACCGCCCGCTATTACCTGTCTATAACTTTAATGTCGCATTCTTTGATCGAATCCATGAAACAGAGTGAAGAGTGGCGCTGCTCCGTGCCAGAGGCTGCCTGCGAGTGTCTGGTCGGAGCGCGGACAACCAGACAACCTCTCTCCAAAATCACTATTTTTTATTTTCACGATACCCTCAACAGATCATAACTTGGCACAGTGAACTCGTCTTTAACGATAATATTAGGAATGTCTAATATTTTTGGATAAACTCAGCATGCTACAATTTGTTGATGACATTGTCTTGTTAGCAGAACAGGTTGAGGACATTGAGAAGTTACTGAATGTCATGAACAAAATACTAAAGGAAGATGTTAGAATAAACATAAATCGAAGAAAGACAAAAGTGACGAAATGTAGCAGAAATGATACCAATAATAGTAGATTAAGTATAAAAGTAGGGTCGGATGCGATCGAAGAACTTACTGAATTTCCTTCTCATGAAGTAAAGTTACAGCCGATGGCCGAAGAAGAAATGATATTAAAAGCAGAATAGCACTAGCAAAAAGTGCCTTCATGAAAAAGAGAAATCTTCTAGTATCAAATATTGATCTACGACTCAGAAATAACTTTTTAAAACTCTATGTGTGGAGCATAGTACTTTAAGCAGTGAAGCAAGTACTTTACGAATTCCAGAAAGAACCAAAATTGAAGCGTTTGACATGTGGTGCTATAGAAGAATGCTGAAAATTAAGTGGACAGACAAAGTACGAAATGAACGAGTTCTGGAAATGATGGGCGAGGAAGGAAGTTTGTGAAAGAGCCTGACAGAAAGAAGAGAGAGAATAGTAGGTCATATTTTGAGATATGCAGAATTGGTTAATTTGTTAGTGGAAGGAAAGGGAGAATTGCGAAGGAAGACTGAGATTAGAATATATGCAGCAGATAATTGAGGACGTGGGTTGTAAAGGGGTATATTGAGATGAAGAGGTTAGTACAAGATAGGAAAGGATGGAGGATTGCATCAAACCAGTCGAAAGACTAATGACAGCAAAATAATAATAATAATTTTTTGCCGTATTTCGGGAAAAATAGCAAGTTAGTTGGAAAGAGGCGTGCGTGAGGGGATATTTTAGTGTTCGCGGCCGGGTGGAGTCATTTGACGTTTCGACGACGTTTTGTGCCACCTTCATCAGGTGAGGTATCCTGGTTTACACTTTCTGCCGCCCTGGTTGTCACCGTGGAGTGTGTGGTGTGGAGTGGGGGGTGGGGGGGGGTACTGACCTGGAGGCTGAGCGCGAGTCTCTGCACGTTCTCCGCGAACACGGCTCGCTCCTCGGGGGTCTCCTCCTGCTCCTGCATGCTGTCGACCGCTCTGCACGAGCGGCGCGCGCCAACTGCAGAGCCTCCTGGCGGGCGCGCCCGGCCGCAGCTCCCCCCTCCACCCGCACCGCCGCCGGGACGGCTCCACACAACTGCAACCCCCACACGTTCACCTGACCTGCACCAAACATTCAGTCACACACGTTTTAGAATAACTTCTATATGCACGTCTGGGCGATTTTTGGTTTGGGGTAGCGGCTGCACAGGACTTAATTTCGGTTCAAGTCAAGACGGACAATCCACTGCACATTAGACCCGTAACAGTAACGAGAAATTGAGTACTCGCATGTATTAGTTACTAAACCAATCAGTTCTCGTTACTTTTGGTTCAATCGAGCGCTAGCATGAATCATTGTACCGAGACGCGTCGCGTACGGGACGACTTCGTTACTATCGCATCGTCTCGTTACTCGTTACTTTTCACAAAATCGAGCACTAGCATGAAGCATCGCATTCAGTCGCGTACTCCGTTCGTAATTTGTAAAGTTTAAGCAAATTGTTCAATTACAAATATAAATGCTTCCGGGATAATCGCTGCGTTGCTATATTCCTAATTCTTCTTTTCCCGACGTTTAAACCTAGTCTTTGGTCTCCTTTAGGGGTCTTGTGCCGAATCTGCTAAAGATTGTGATCTTCTGGATACCGGCGTGGCTAGTTATTTATTTGTACAAATAAACAACTAGCCACGCCGGTCTCCAGTAGATCACAATCTTTAGCAGATTCGGCACAAGACCCCTGAAGAAGACCGAAGACTAGGTTGAAACGTCGGGAAAAAAAGAATTAAGTATATAGCAACGCAGCGATTATCCCGGAAGCATTTATATTTGTAATATGACGCCTGCGAAAACAACAAAATCCTTTAAAATTGTTCATTTAGTGAAGTAAGCTTAGACAAAATTTTCACTGTAAAATAAAATACAAATTAGAATATAGCATTTTAGAATAAACGAATTTCATAAATGTTTGAAATGTATAAAATCACTAAGCATGATCAATAAAAAAAAAAACAATAACCATGGCAAATTAATTATCCAAATTTTCTATTTACAAATTATGCTTTGTTAATATTAATGTTAAAACAAATCAAAACTACAAAATAATTCTTTATGTTGTAAAGATTAGTTACCTCCTTAAAAATATCAACACTTAACTGAAAACAATGTTAATTATATAAAAATAATGTACGCCCAACATGTTTGTATCTACACATTTTCATTTATAACGAAACGAAACGAAATTCCCAGAATTACAGGACGCACGATGTTCAAATTTTCGTTCTCTGGTTCAGATTCATTTAGTCGCTGGGCGAACCGGTTCAGCTCCCGCATGATTTGTTCGTTTATCGAATCAAACTGACATCCACGCGACAAATGCGATTAACGAAGTGCAGATTGCCACGTAAGTAGGCAACTTGGGTGTGCTGCTCCCGATATCGGGAGATCGGCAGAGCCAGACAAACATTTTACAGATTTTCTCTGCAGACGGGGACCAAACTGAGAAGTATGCTGAGCGATTAGAACGATGGACACAAGTTCTGCTCAGTTGACTTGGTCCAGGGAGCTAGTGCGTTTCGTGTCATTAGTCGTGTGAGTCGTTAAAAAAGAAACTAATCATGGCAGTCATTGGAGGCTGCCGAGTGAAGTGAACACTTAAAACTACCAATATACGCGCCATACTTACATCTACAGAAATAGTAAGAACTAACGTGTTCGTAATGACCTGGTGACAGGGTTTTTATTGGATGCGTATTCCACCCCTGTCTTAGCCGCCTTAACCTAACCCGGTAGTGCTACCAGGTACAGGGGACCAACAGATATACTAAATAATAACAATTCCGTGTGGTCGTAATGACCTGGTGACAGGGTTTCTACTGCCTGCGCTTTCCGCCCCTGTCTTAGCCGCCTTAACCTCACCCGGTAGTGCTACCAGGTACAGGGGACCTACAGTTTAACGTGGAATCCCAACCACGGAAGCGTCCTGGCGTACTACACATTACAGAGGAACTTATGGCAGATGTGAAGAATTGGTTAATATTCTATGAAAAACAGCGCCGAGACAGAGATTCCAACCGGGGACCTTCCGTTCGCCAGTCAGACACCTTAACCACTGAGCCACCAGACCACAACAGATATACTATTAACATTAATATGCCGGTAATGCGAACTCATAAGATTGTACCAAACAAAAAATAGCCCAACGCGCCTAAACTTGGAAAACTAAAAATCTAACTTAATTCACCACAGGTGGGCGTAATCTGACGCGCGCAACAGGTGGCTTCTAGCGAACTCACAGATTTACCCCCGTCCAAACACCATGTAACACGACTATAATGATGAGAATGAGAATGAGCACGTGGACGAATATTTTTGAAATTTATAAGAAGATACCCCAATTGTTGAACAAACACAACAAAAACTACATAAACCGCAAAATGCGTTAGAAGGATTTCAAGTTTTGCTCGATATTTACGAGGAACTGGACAAGGAAGTAAAAGTTGCAGTCTTTTTTCTTCCTTAATGTAAAGTTTTAGACATTTGTAGATAGCCAAACATGTTTCAGGAATGATGACATTTGTAGTGAAATCGGCGAACAAAATTTCATATCATCATAGGTTTGTCTACTTTCAAAAAATTGTAAAGTAACGATTAATCGTTCTCCGGCGCTTATACTTTCAATCATTAGGGTATTTATGTATACAAGGGGTCACTAAGCATAGTATCTCTGCAAAACTTTCAGAATCTACTGCCAGAAAATTTCTAAAATCTTCTGGCTCTAGGTTTCTCCAAATCTTCATGTAGGGTAAGTGTAAGGCCTTGGGAGAGACTACATTAGCCTCTTGCAACCAAGTATCAACCTCTCCTTCACGTGGTGCACCCTGTATGCACGGACGAGGCTCTGGCGACTGAAAGATTCCCGATATAAGGACTCACCCACTGCTTGCCAACGGCCTTCGAAAGGAGGGCGGAAGAGCGGGGAGCGGTTCAGGGCACCCTCTTGCCCTTGAGGTTGAAAAAGGCTCCTAAAGGCGAACGAATCAGAAATGATCGACGAAATGGGAATGCATAAGGCATCGGGAAGTCCCTAAGGGTATCCCGAAGTCATGTAATCCTCTCAAATTACATATATCATGATGGCTTCTTCCTGGGTAAAATAATCCGGAGGTAAAATAGTCCCCCAATCGGATCTCCAGGTGGGGACTACTCAGGGAGGAGTAATGTTGTAAAAACATGTTTTTTTCTGACTTGAAAAAAACATGGAAAAAATTGTAAAAAAACATGTTTTTTTTAGGACTCGTTTTTTTTCATAACTACTAAATCTCAAATTTGTAAGGCGTGTATCGTTTAATATGACTGTTTTAGAGTTTGTACTAAGTACTTATCGTAATTTTTAAATCTACTATATTTTTCTGGTTCAGTAGAAAAGAAAATTACGAAAATATTGGCAACATTGACTGAAGTTTTCTTTAACGAACGGGGACTTCCCGAAGAGCCTAGGTTGCGCGAGAAGGAATCCCCGTTCCCCTTTGTTTGGATTGATACTTGCTATTTGAACTAGTGCTGCCAACCCTACGAATTTATCTGTAGTCCTACGGATCTTTTCAAAAAAATAAGGAATTTAAATTTATCTACGGCTTTTTGCCTCTTTTTATTACTTACTGTACTTTATTATATTCATATATTGTTAAATTCTCAGTATATAGTGATACTGAGTCATTAAATTGTCAGTAATTATGAATCGTTTCCTTGTAACTGTTGGCGTAAACCAACAATTGAAAATGAAATAAAGCTCCTATTTTGTATGAAAATAGATTTAAATTCAAACTTAAAAGACCTTAATACAGAATTATCGGCGCAGTCTTTATGCAAAGTACACTGTGTGTACTTTGCTCACAATTTAAAATTGCAATCTCAAATTTTTTTGCGTACAATACAAGGAAAACCTGTAAAAGAAAATGCAATTAATTGTGAAGTTATGGATCTAGAGGAGACAGAAGAAGAAACAGAAAATTCCGACACCGAAAGAATTAGTGTTGGTAGTGCTGATACTAGTGAATGTGGTACTGACAAAGCTGAAAAAAAAAATTCAGTTTGCAACACTAGGGAGGAGTCATCAGAATGGATAGAAACATTCTACGAGTCGGAGCGTGGAATGTTATAAGTCTGAATAAGCCTGGTAGATTAGAAAACTTAAAAAGTGAGATGGAACGACTTAAATTAGAAGTTGTTGGGATTAGTGAGATTAATTGGAAGGACACACAGGATAATTAGCACACAAGCTGCCAGTGAAGTTACTGGTGAGGGATTTATAATGAACAAGAGAGTAGGGAAAAAGGTGAGTTATTATGAACAGTTTAGTGACAGGATTATTTTGAAATGCTCCAATCAAAAGTGTACATGCCAACATCAGAGGAAGATGATGAAGAAAAAATGAAATATACGCTGAAATTAATGGATTAATCCAATATGTAAAGAGGGAGGAAAATCTAATAACCATGGGTAATTGGAAGTTCAGGGGGGGGGAGGGGGACTGTAGGTAGTTTTGGTCTAGGAGAAATAAATGAGCGAGGAAGCAGGTTGTTAGAATTTCGTGAAAAATATAAGCTAGTTGTGGCAAACACACTGTTTAAGAACCATGCAAGAAGTATATACACCTGGAACGTCCAGGGGATACAGGCAGATATCAGATAGATTATTTCATGGTCAATCAGAGATTGAGGAATCAAGTTCTAGACTGTAAAACGTACTTAGGAGCAGACATAGACTCTGACCATAATCTGACAGATATGAAGTGCAGGCTGAAATTCAAACGAATAAAGAACAGACTGGAAGTGATTAGTTTGAAACAATCTAACGTGAGAGACAAATTTGCATAGATGGTAGATGTAACCCTGAAAGTAGCTCAACTGTTGACGAATGGAATGCAGTGAAAAGAGAAATGACAAAGCTTGTAAAGTAACATAAGATTTAGGAAAAAGGCCATCTGAAAACCTTAGATAACAGATGAAATTTTGTTGATGAGGAATCAGAGGAGAAGGCACAAAAAACCTCAATGTGAAGCAGATAGAGAGGGGTATAGATATTTTAGAAATCAAATAAACAGGAAATACAAGAAGGTAAAAGAAAAGTGGCTGCACGAAAAGTGTGAAGATGCATAAACGGAAATATTTTTCTTAATCTTTATTTTGTATCTTGTATTTAGATACTTTTTTTCGTTATCTTTGTATTTTGGAAATACTATTCACGCACTTTTTTTTCTTTTTTTTTTCCTTTACGACATCAAAAAGACCAAGACAACACGGAACGCATTCGTAAATTTATTAATCTATATCCAAGGACAAGGTTGTGTGGTCTAGTTACCTTTGTCTGTCTTTATTGTGGAGAACTATGAAAACCATAACCAAACACTCACCCGCCTGCCTATTGTGTCTTGTCTTTACTCCTCAACAGTTTTTAGAGTGTAAAATTATGTTTTGTGTTACGAAGTAGAATTATTGTTATTGAATAATTACTGTATTGAAATGTAAGTAAATAAATAAATGAATCGTGTTAATATTTATTTTAATTAAGTAGGTTTATATCCACATGAGATTCCACATGGCAGGAACTGCTTGGTAGTTGGTAACTTGTGTGAAGAATGCTCAAGAAACTCCTATTTACTATACAGCCAGCTAATTTCTTTAAAATTTTTAGATTGCCAACATGTTAAGATTATTGTTTGCGAGAAGTATTATTTATATTAAAATATAAAAATAAGTTTCAAATTTGCATAAGTGTTATAAGAAATTTTGTGTATCTCAAGTTTTATTGATTTACAGATAGCTGAAAGCTTGATAGTTAGTTTATTAAAAATATTATAGAATATATTGTGGTCTAAGTTATCTCATAAATTTAATTTCTTAAATATGGTATCAAATTAAATGTATAGTTTTTAACTCCAATTGTTGAAGTTACTGTATTACCACCTATAGTAGGAGCTGTTCTCTATAATATATAACAGGTTGTTATTTTATTTATTTATTTAATTTATTCACCATATGATACATTTTCGTATATATTGGTTTTGTCATTTTAATATTTAATACATAAGATATATAATGTGTAAATTCATCTATAAATATATGGCATATAGATAAATACATAAAATTAGTACAATTTATCTATAGTTACTAGTTTCTTGATAAAATTTTTATATAATATTACTTACTTTAAATAATCTTCTACGGAATAATAAAAGTTTTCCACTAGATACATCTTTAGCCTTTCTTAAAAGTTCTTGGTTTTTCATTCTTCCCTTATTTTATACTGGCGTTTTGTTGAACAATTTCACTCCCTTTTGGAAAAACTATTTAGACTTTTACTTTTTAATCTCCTTTCTATGTGGAGACCATTTTTTGATCTTGTGGAATTTGTATGGATGTAACTGTTTGTGGTAAATTCTTTTAAGTTGTTATTTACATGATTGATAGAGTTGAAGATATAACAGGATGGAACTGTCAGGATACCTCATTTCCTGAATACGTCCTTACATTATTTCTGAAACAATAGAATAACTACTTGCCAGTACTAAAAATAATTATTCATAAGTAACTGTTGATGTTGCTCTCGGTAGTATTATACAATAAAAATGAGCGATCAGATGTTTGAAGAACTGCTTTTTCAATTATTTAACTCTCATTTAAAGTATTAAGGAACATTTTGTACATTATAGACAAAGAAACATTTTCAAAATAAAAATAAAAATGCTTTATGTAAAAAAGTATTTTATCTTGAAAAAGTATTTTGAAAATATTTATTTGGTATCTTGTATTTCAAATACCACTTCCAAAAGAATTTTGTATCTGATATTTCAAATCCATTAGTTAAGAATATGATGTATCTTGTATTCCAGATACTTTTAATGAGGTATCTTGCACATCTTTGTAGGTAACGTAGATGTGGCCTCTACAAGGATCAAACAATATTTTAGAGAAATGAAACAAAGATGTGTAAACATTAAAGCTGCTAATGGGGAACCTCTTTTAAGCTCAGAAGATAGAGCTACACGATGGAAGGAATACGTAGAAAAACTGTACGATGATATGAATAACATTGAACTGGAAAATGAAGGCAGTGTGTTCTCGGATGACTTAGCAGATTTTGTTTTAGGGGCAGAATTTGATAGAGGTTTGAAAGATTTGAAATTAAGTAAGGCGGTTGGAATTGATGAGATTCCTGCAGAAGTTCTCAAATCACTATGAGAAGAGAGAATCCAAAGATTATTCAAACTGTTGTCAACAAGTTATGAAAGACGAGATATTTCCACTGATTTTAATAAAGCTAACAGATATGATAATTATCGCACCATAAGTCTAATATCACAAGCTTCAAAGATATTGACGAGGATAACATACAGAAGATTAGAAAATGCATTAGAAGAGATAGTAGGCGAAGATCAGTTTGGGTTACATAAAAAAAAACACGAAACAAGGAATTCTGGTTTTAAGATTAATACTTGAAGTGCAGATCAAGGAAAGCTACCGAGCATGGTGGTGTAACGGTTAGCATTCTGGTCTTGCATTCGGGCGGTTCGAATCCCCGTCCGGGCATCCAGATTTGAGTTTTCCATGGTTTCCCAAATCACTACAGGCAAATGCCGGGATGCTTCCTTCAAAATGCCATGGCCGAATTTCTTCCCACTCCTTGTCCCCCATCCTTTCCCGTCTCTAAACACCTCGCTGTTAAGAGACGTAAAGCAGTTAAAAAAAAAAAAAAGCTAAGATACTTTCATGTCATCTGCTGATTGAGAATAAGCTTTTGATAATGTTAGGGGGGGACAAGATGTTCAAAATTTTAAATAAATCGGGTCTAAAATGTTGACAAAGGGAGCAGGATGAGGAGGGTCATGGGAGTGTACAAGGCGTATACTGGCGATGAGGCAAGGAAAGATATTGGAGTAGGTATGAAAAGTAGTTCATGGAAGGGACAAGATGACCATGACCACAAGCTGGCACTCGATTTCAGGCACAAGGGTGTGGGAAGATTTTCTTTTTTAGGTAAGGGTGTCAGGGATTGGAATGAGTTTCCAAGAGAAATAATGAATAACTGACCGAAAACGTTGAAAGAATTTAAAGATAAAATTTGTAGAGGGCAAATGTAAGTGGCTGCAGGATAGGGGGAAGATGGGGGTGTAGGGAAATTGCCACCGGAGCCTGTGCTCCATTAAAATAAATTAAAATTTAAAAAAATGAAATTAGATATTTTTACGTCATTTGTTGATTTAGAATAAATGACCAACTAAAGTGATGAATAAGTTAAAAAAAAAAAAAAAAAAAAACGCTAAAGGAATTTAAAATTAAAATTTGTAAACGCGAAAGTAGATGGGGGAGAAATTTAACACTCAAATTATTCAAGGTAATAAAAAAAGGGGTAACTGGGTGACAGGGAACTAATTGGCAGTGGGGTTTGTGCTACATAGCAATTAACTTAATAGTAATAATAAGCTTTTGATAAGGTTGGATGGAACAAGATAATCTAAACTTTAAATAAATCGGGTCTAAAATAGCACGGTAGAAGAACATAATATATATAAGAATCAGGTGGCTATAATAATAGTAGAGAATCATGAGAGACAGGGATCAGGTAAATAGGGTGTGAATCGAGGTTGTAGGCTATCCCCATTCTCTTCAACTTGTATGTGGAGAAAGCAATTAATTAAATCTTATATCTTTAAACGAGCAATTCTTGTATATATATATATATATATTGGATCTCGGGAACTGCGCAAACGATTTGGATGAAATTTCATATTTATATAACGTTTTGGTTTTTAAGATTAGCTAAATAGTGTTCCTCCCTGCAAAAAACCAATTTTACAAAATACGAACAAGTTTTGCTCCTGGTATCTCGAAAACGGCTCTAACGCCATCTCGTAGATGATTCAGGTACCAGGAAGCCTACTAATATTTTTCTCTTTGGTTTCAAGGAGCTCATATATTTAAACGAACATTTATTGTATGCTAGATGATTCGAGGGAATACTAGCGCTGCATGTTTAATTGTAAAACATTTAAAAAGAAGATATTTAAAAAAAATGGCTTTGCCGGAAGTGATACTTATATTTCCATAACTTCTTTGAAAACAATATCCCAAAAGTGGTTATCATTAAATACTACCAGTTTAATTGTAAAACATTTAAAAAATAGATACTGGCTAAAAAAAAATCTAATGTGACCCGACCATTGTCTGGCAGCTCAAATATAATTACTGGGGAAAAGGTGGTTACTGCACTAGCTCTTAAAAAATTCTGGCTACGATCTTGGGTTCAAATTCTGGTGGGAGCAAGAATTTTTAAGATAAGTATTTAACCATACGAACTACGGTGTGGCGTTCTGTGGTTGGGATTCTACGTTAAATTGTACGTAGGTAAATTCTCGAAGGTTACAGAGAAAAGGAACTGGCCGTCCTAGCCTCTGATAGAATTGCTTAACCTACTTCGTTCTATCCAATCTAATACTATTATATGAACAACTCTTGAAAATAAAAAAATGGGGGCTGCACCACTTTCGGAACCTCGGCGAACTTAATAGTAAGTAACCTATTGAAATGTGGTTTCATTGCTTCGTCAACATGTCCTCTTCACATTTTGCGCTCTTGCTTTGCGGAAAAGTCACTAGAAATTAAATTAAAAATGCCGAAATATGAAGCTGAGCAACTGCGAAATGCTACCAGCGCTGTAAAAATAACAAAACATTATCGGTACAGGGATGATATCAACCTAAACAGTTTCGTTTCGTCATAGATTTCGTGGTTAGGTTGAAATACAGCCTAGACCAAGAGAAAATTTTTATGCAATTTTGCGTTCTGTGACATCCATCGGAAATGGCGTATTTGTTCACAATGGAAGCAATCTATTATCTCTGACTGCTCGTTTCTATATGGCGGGCATCACCGTATTACAACTCGGATAAATATTGTCTATTTGTCAATTATATGCGACTTTTTGCAACGGAGAAAAGCTGAAACTGCAAGAAAGCATTGCAACAAAGGATTAAATCAACATTTTAAGAGACTGTCACTGATTTTTCAACGCGGACTGCATCTAACGGCTGTTAGAACAGAAATTGAAAGATGCCGAGCGAATACCGGTCATTCAGGTACTAAAAGAAAAATTTGATTGTGGCATAAGTGTTGAAGGAGAAAAAATCAGTTTTTTTTTCTTTCGATTTACTCATGACATTGCGCTGTTAGAACAGGGACATGCTATTGAGAAGACACTGAATGACATGAACAAAATACTGAAGGAGGATTTTGTACTAAGTAATTTAAAATAAAAGTGATGAAAAATAGCAGGAATTATGTGTCTCTTTATTCGAACAGGAAACGCGCACAAACTACGGCAACAGTTTGGATGGGATTTTCAAATTTTTAGAGATAATGGTCCGAATCAAAGTCAACGAAAATAGCTAATGAATTATTGTGTACGATGGGAAGGAGCAAGCAATTAAAAACCTTTACATATGGAAAATTGTGGGCCACGGGTCAATATGCATTTCAGGCACGCACTCCTTTCACAAAAATCTGATAAAACAGGATTCCGTTTTATTTTTTTACTTTTTTAATTCAGGTTTCTGAACCGCACTACTTTAAAGTCAATGGAATACTTGAATCGAACGCAATCATCATTTACCTGCATCGTAACAGGTCAGTTACCACGTGAAATGCGTTAGATTACTAATGTGGTAGACAAACAGTTTGTCTCTGGTGGAACAAGTATTCCGTGATCGCTAAACGCTGTACGATAAACGACGTTAATACGCCAATACTTCTTCCTTATACTTCATTATGGATATAAAATTCAGTTTTTATAACGAATAAAGATGTCTGAGAAACAGCTACCATAAATATCAACGACTAACAATATGTATTTCTTCAATAATAACTGCATTTATTTCGACGGACCTTATTGGATTAACATGTATTTGGTGGCTGTAATGTGCAAATGTTATTGAATAATATCGCCCAAGGAACATGTGTACAAATTCTAGCTGCTGTTCAAACCACCACTAGTTGTTTTTATTAATAATTGCACCAAATTAAAAAAAATTATAAAGGTTTTTATATTTTTGCTATAGGTATGTGAAACAATGTTTAAGAGATATAAGATGTTAGCTTTACCTCACATACCATCGAGTTAGTGAAAATACGTAACCAATGAAATCGCAATTCAACCTCACCACCAACTTGGCTGATGTTTGCGCTTCTCTCACATGCTCATTACAGCTGTAAAAGTAACGAGAAATTCTCTACTCGTTACTAAACCAGTCAATACCCGTTACTTCCGAATCGTTACTTTCGGTACAATGGAGTTTGGTACAATAGAAGTTGTACCGAGTCGCGCCGCGTACGGGATAACTTCGTTACTATCGTATCGTCTCGTTACTCGTTACTTTCGGTACAATCGAACACTAGCATGAAATATCGCATCGCATACGTGACGACATCGTTCGTATTTGGTAAAGTTTAAGTAAATTGTTTATTTAGTAAAATAAGTTTAGGTAAGTTGGTTGTTTGGATAAAACTTAAAGTCATTAGCACCAGGATCTTGCGGAAAACCTTTAAATGTAAACTTGATTTGCTGTAATGAATTTTAAATTCGAAAAAATAATCTAATTTCTAAATAAACACCTGCTTGCACACACACAATAACACCTGACCTTTCACCTGACTGTGGCATTTCTATTGACAATAACTAACGGCCGTTATTTTTTAAAGTAGCCTACTCAAAACCCTACATACAAGCCTGAAATAATAATGGGACACGTATTTAACAAATATTATAATCTCAACAAAGTATTTCGTATTAAATACGAGGGTTCACCATTGTCTTCCTTTGCTGTTTTCATTTATTTTTGTAAATTGTTCATCTTTTTGTGATAGATTTGTTAAAATAAATGTGGACACACCATCAAATTGGGCCTGCAGGCAGAGTGATACTGACTCCCACTTTGTTTCATTTTAAAACTATCAATATTCAAATCTTTTAAATCAATAATAAAGGTACAGGAGAAACAGGCGATTAGATTCGTAATTGTTGTTGTGTCGCGGTTACAACAAACATCAAAGTCAGTACCGCATTGATCACATGGATCTTGCGGTAATAACACAATAACACCTAGCAAAAGGAATAAGGTTATTGTGCCTTCTTGTTTGGGTGCGGAATTCTGCAACTGCAAAAAAGGGCTGCTAGCTTTGTGTCTGGCAATTATCGCAGAATGCAATCAGTAACAGATAAGATAAAAGAGCTGGATTCATTGGAAGACAGCAGGAGTGTGCAAGGCGTATACTGGTGATGAGGCATGGAAAGAGATTGGTGTAAGAATTAAAAGTAATGCTTGGAAGGGAAAAGATGACCATGACCACAAGCTGGCACTCGATTTCAGGCTCAAGGGTGTAGGAAGATTCTCTTTTTTAGATAAGGGTGTCAGGGAATGGAATAAGTTACCAACAGAAATTATGAATAATTTACCGAAAACTTTGAAAGAATTTAAAGATAAAATTTGTAGAGGGCAAATGTAGGTAGGTGCAGGATAGGTGGAAGATGGGTGTGTAGGGAAATTGCCACCGGAGCGTGCTCCATTGCAATTAAATTAAATTTGTGAGTAACGATTTTGTACTTGGAGTCAGGCGACGAACCCGTTACTCAGTAACGAAAACATCGTTACTTTTACAGCTCTAATGCTCATTAATACATTCACTGTTTCACCATCGAAACTTGGCCGTTGGAAGTACTTTTATGCGATAAATGACATCAGTTATTGAAAATAAAAGGAATTAAAAATGATAAAAAAACCTAATACTTCACCACGTAAATTTTAAGGCCGTATAGATCCTTCCTTAAATTTTAACAAACCTTATCAACTTTCATTCTGGTCAAGACTGCATTTCAACCGAACCACAATCCTGAGATAGTACAGCCGTTCGGAAATCATAGGTTCAGTCAAATACGCATTAATACATACACTGTATTCCTATCCTGTGCTAACCTCTTCATTTCTACATACCCCTTACAGCCCACGTCCTCAATTATCTGCTTCATATATTCTAATCTCTGTCTTCCTCTACAGTTCTTACCTTCGACTGTTCACTCTACCAACAAATTAACCAATCCAGCATGTCTCAAAATATGACCTACCAGCCTGTCTCTTCTTTCTTTAAGCTTCTTCCACAAACTTCTTTTCTCACCCACCATCATTTCCAAAACTCCTTCATTTCTTACTTTGTCTGTCCACTTAATTATCAGCATTCTTCTGTAGCACCACATTTCAAATGCTTCAATTTTCTTTATTTTCGGTATTCCTAAAGTCCATGTTTCGCTACCATAAAGTGCTCTGCTCCACACAAAGAGTTTTAAAAAATTCTTTCTATTCCTAGATCAATATTTGAAACTAAAAGGTTTCTCTTTTTCATGAAGGCTCATTTTGCTAGTGCTATTCTATCTTAACACGTTCGAATTAACTATAAGCGGCTGAAATAATCGCACCAATAATACGGCGATTTCAAAGCGAAGGAAATTAAAAGTAATTCTTAATCACGTAAGATAGTTTTAACCCACGTAAATTTCTATTTTTAAAGCAGAACTAGTTGATGGAATAAACATATCATCAAAATAAAATCATTATTTAAACATCAAAACAAAAAAACAAAAATCTATTTCAGGGGTTAGATGTTATTAAATTTTTTAATTTTTTATTTTTTTTTACAAAACATTAAGTAAATTTTTATTACTACTTTGAAATATTTAGGTAGCTGCTAGATCGATTTAAATTTGCGGATCTCGGCTATCGTGCATTCTTCCGTATCAGCATTTTAAAACAGCACACAGAGGTAATACAGTGACCGACCTACCCAGTAAGATGAAGGTAACATTTTGTTTGTCTCAAACATTGCTTCAGTTAGTATATCACAAAAATAAAACGATTTTTAAACAATATGTTGGTTTTCTTCGCACAATAATTTAAAGAATTCAACACTCCAAGTATAAAAGACAATTTTTAAAAAAAATGGGGTGATTAGGTGACTAGGGGAATTGGGGAATTGCCACCTATCGCATCTTAACTCCATCGCAATTAATATTAATGATAATAATAATAACCTACTTATACGAATTAATACAATTAATTTTTCAGATAGCTTTTCTAGTATTTTATAAATTGTGTTACATTAAAATATTATTGAAACAAAACTCAGTATAAAACCGAACCTAAGGTTATAACTGAAACAAGGGAAAAGTTTTTAGAAGACATTTACAATTCATGCCTCACTACATCAATATGTGGTAACAGAATAAAATCGGTAAAGAATGCGAAGCAGCGGGCATGTGCTAGTGTGTAGCATAACAGATAGTATAATAACATCCTTGAAGTTCCATGTCACGGGCCGGTTAACACTCTTTTAATGAGGTTTCCATAGCAACGATATACAGAGATTAGCTAGAGATTGCCTAGAGCAGAGCTAAGGAGAACTTGCATATTGAAGAAGTCCGATAATGTATTTAAGGAAGATGTATTTAAATAATAAAAGAGTGATTTAAATTGTGCAGAATAACGGTTAACAGATTAATTATTTGCTATAGCTGCACAAAAGAGCATATTACGATAAATCAATATAAAGAAAAAGCATAAAATATAATCACATCGTAAATGCAACACGGCACATTTCTTAATGAGTAAACAGCCACTTTTTTAAGAAATGCGACAAGTGGTAGGTTAAATATAAGAATAGGATTGAAAGCAATAGGAGAAGTAAGTGGATTCTGTTACTGAAGAAGTAAAATTACAACTGAAGGGGAAAGCAGGAATGATACATATATATATATAAAAGTTGTAAAATTAGCCACCTGAAACTTGAGAAATCTTTTAGTTTCTAATATTAGTGTAACACTAAGCAAGAACTTTGTCTATTTGTGCAGCGCAGCAGCTAATGACAGTGGAGCAATGGCTTCAGGAATACCAGAAAGAGGGATAACTGAAGCATTTCAAATGTGGTGCTGTAGAAAGATGCTGAAAATTAAGTGGACTCAAACTGTAGAGGTAAACAAAGTTTTTTTTATCTGCTTAACGTCTCTCTAACAGCGAGGTCTTTAGAGACGGGAAAGGATGGGGGACAAGGAACGGGAAGGAATTCGGCCATGGCCTTTTGTAGGAAGTATCCCGACGTTCGCCTGGAGTGATTTGGGGAAACCATGGAAAACCCAAATCTGAGACGAAGAGGTTAGCGCAAGGTAGGAAGGGATGGAGGATTGCATCAAACCAGTCGAGAGACTGATGACCAAAAAAGAGCGTTTGAAAGTTTTCAAACTTTTAGACGGAATATTCCTGAATGGGAGACGCGCAGAGGTTTCGGATCACGCTCTCATTTGAAAATAAAGCAGAGGGTGATTACTAAAAAAAATACACGAAAGAATATATTTGTAACACAGAAAGTCTTTTAATTTCGTCGATGTGATTAGAGGCGAGAAAGGGCTGGGGTTTGGAAGGCGAAGTAATGGCCTGTTTGAAGGAATCATCCCTCCATTCGGCTTGTATGGAGTAGTTTACCGTAATTTGGATGGCCGAAAGTGGATTCAAAACCGCGTCCTTCCGAACGCGAGGTCAGAGCGTTAACGCTCACACGCCATGATCGGATTGGAGAAGGTATGAATAGCGTAAACTCATAAATGCTGAACGTGGCGATTCAGATAAACCCGAACGATTTATCCCGTCCGATATATTCGCCTACATTTTGTCCGCTGTCATTTTAATTTTACTTCGTCGATGTTAGTCGGCAGTGGTAGAATGTAGGTATTGTGTGCTTTCAGGCAGAGGTAAGCGGCTTAATCAGTGCTTGTTGGGGCAGAGAGGAGCAGCTTGGCAGCGCTCTGCTCACCACTATGGCCTCGCATTCGGGAGGACGCGGGTTCGAATTCATGCATAGCACACTCAGTAAACATCACAGACATCCACACATACACTTCACTCAGTAAACATCACAGTCACCCATACATACACTGGAGAAAGCAGGATGAAACTACCCCAGTTAAATTTACACAGGAAGATTTTATTCATTGAATATGATCAAGCCAATGATTTATGTACTTGTGAGTGGTTTTCCTGATGACACACACTGATCAGGCAGCTGCGGTGGAGGTACCTGTCGCCAGGCTGGTGGGTGGCGAGTCCTCGACATCTCCCTGACAGTCGCACAACACGGATTATCCCCTGGAGAGCGGAGGCCGGAAGTTGTGCGTGGGAACCACTGGGCACCTGCTCCAGCTCCAGCTGTCCAGCTTAGCTCTGGAGTGGCGCTTGAGTCGACTTCCGAGAGGTTGGGACAACACTGCCTCGCGGCGCTGTGTTGTGACCGCTCCTCTCCGAGCTCCCACTAACATTTCTCAAGTTCACTTACAGTCGCAAGCGAGTTAGCACAGGGTCTGTATACCAAGACTGCACAACCGATTTTGGAGATGGGCCACAATTCCGAATCTATGTTAGCCTGCGGGCAACCTAATACTTGCCTATAGTTACAATAAATTTTTAAATATAACGAAGATGCGGGTCTAATTATAATCAAAAAGTAAAAAAACAAAAGTCAATGAGACCTTTCCACAGATTGTTATAAATATAATCAGAAAGTAAGGAAACTTTGTAGATGTTTTTGAGGGAGCATGTTTTTTTATGGCATTCGGCTACTGGGCCATACAGCCAGCTCAATGTGATTTGTTGCTATCAAGTATTGACACAAGGACACTAGAACACGGACAAGACATTCACAGACACAACACTAAACACCCATGCCCTCGGCCGGACTCTCTAGCCCCTACGCTGCCGAGGCCGGCCTGGGAGCATATTCCAGACCGCTGCTGTTGGCGGGCGAGACACTTCACGGCCGCGGGCCAGGGGTTGAGCAGACTTATAATAGTGATATCTAATTAAATTGCGATGGAGTGCCAGTCCGGTGGCAATTTCCCCACACACCCAAATTCTCCCTTTCCTGCACCCACGAATAATTCAACTCTACATTCTTTCAATGTTTTGGTAAATTATTCATCATTTCTCCTCGTAACTTATTCTAATCCCTGACACCCTTACCTACAAAAGTGAATCTTCCCACACACTTGTGCCTGAAATCGAGTGTCAGCTTGTGGTCATGGTCACGTTTTCCCTTCCATACATTACTTTTCATTCTTACACCAATGTCTTTCAACGTCTCGTCACCAATATATGCCTCGTATATTGACATGATCCTTTTCACCATTCTCCTATGTTCCAATGAATCCCATTCCAGCCCTTTTAACATATGTGTTACTGATTGCGTTCTACAGTAATTTCCAGAAACAAATCTAGGAGCCCATTTTTGACCTTTTCTCTAAGTTCTGTGTTTGATACCCAAAATATGGTTCCCATACTACACTACCATATTCAGGCAATGGTCTCACCAAAGTTTTATGACCCAATTCCTTTATTTCTCTCGTACATCCCCTCATCACTCTCTCCAATAGGTGCAGAAATTTGAAACCATTTCCCAGTACCTGTCCAATGTGTTCTGCCCAGTTAAGCTTGTTATCAAATGTAATTCAAAGATATTTACATTTCATGTCTTCAACAAGCAATTATTTCTTCACCTTATAATCAAAATAGACCATTAGTTTTTTATCTGTGGATCTAATTAGCTGACTCTTCTTTGCATTTATCTTCATCCCATGTTTAGCAACCCAACTAGATATCCTGTCCAGATCACCCTACAGCTGTTTACAGTCCTCCACCATTTTGATTCCTTTATATAGATAGCATTATGTGATCTGCAAACAATCTAATTTCTGATAGTAAACCATCTCTGGCCTCGTTTTCGGGAGGACGGCGGTTCGAATCCCCGTCCGGGCATCCAGATTTGGGTTTTCCATGGTTTCCCAAATCACTCCAGGCAAATGCCGGGATGCTTCCTTAAAATGTCATGGCCGAATTCCTTCCCATTCCTTGCCCCCATCCTTTCCCATCTCTAAAGACCTCGCTGTTGAGAGACGTAAAGCCGTTAAAAAAAAGTAAACCATCAACACAATTATTGATTAGAACAATGATTATCTATGGTGTGTGAGTGGAGACTTTCCCAGCGTATCGATGCAACAAAATCTTCTCGGGTGTCCAGTAGGATGGTGGTGTAAAAACGCGACGTTTCGACAACTGGCTCTGCTGTCTTCATAATGTATCTTGTGGTTGTTCTCAGCTGACTGTCTCTGCCTCAGCTGTGAACAACCACAAGATACATTATGAAGACGGCAGAGTCAGCTGTCGAAACGTCGTGTTTTTACACCACCATCCGGCTTGACACCCGAGAAGATTTTGTCGATTATCTATGGTCCCAGTACGGTGCCCTGTGGCACTCCCATTTTCACTTCTTGGGTAGTGGTGACAGTTTCCAGGGACGATGCGCTTGAACTCGTTTAAAGCATTATCATTGACTGTGAATTGAGAAGGAGACGAGTGCGAGGGTGTGACATGGCTACCCGGTGCCAGGACGTGTGTTTGCTAACCGACTCCCGGAGCGCTCAATTAGTGATGGTCCCCGGGGAGTCTGTGTAATGGCCGGGTCTGAGGCAGCCCGCGGGGCGCAACCAGTCCTACACGCACTCCGATAAAATTATTCCCCGTCGCTACTTGATTGGAGCAGCGGGCGATACCTCCCTCCATCACTAAATATCCGCACACCAGCCCACGTGCTTCATTTAGAATCCCACGTCGAGCCACACGAAACGATCCTCGTTCTACTCCTAGAACAATACACTGTTGCATTACCGTTTAATAGGTATCAACAAGAACCACATTCTAGTTTTTTTTATGAAAGGCATCGAAATTCATACAAAGATATTACGTACAAATGTAAACAAATGCTACAGCGATTATAACTTGCAACTCCTTCAAAACTAAACTCTTCAAAACCAAAACTCAACTATATAACTTGTTACATGGTTTATTGGCCATTTTTCCGCAGATGCTTAACAATAAATTTTAAATGAAAAATCCGTCTTTTAGCAACTGGTTTTTTAGTATCTCTCAGACGCGTTTCACCTCCTCTGAATGGGGAATCGTTAGTGAACATTCATTGACGATTCCCCATTCAGAGGAGGCGAAACGCGTCTGAGAGATAATAAAAAACCAGTTGCTAAAAGACGGCTTTTTCATTTGAATTTTATAACTAACTTTTCCTTGCCTATCGCTTGTATAGGCCTTACAGAAATTTCCAGAATCATTCAAAGACTTCCGAGCGACGTTTCTCGGATTCTAACAATACTTAAACAATTAAAATCACACAAAAAAATTGAATCAATAGAAATTCATTCACACTCATTACGAAGTGCACAGAAATGAATATTAAAAATATTTACATACAAAATTGTCTACATAAATCACTCCATACCATCGCAAATTATCCTCTAAACATCGCAGCTCACATCAATACTTAGTTAGAATTACAAACTTTTAATCAATGTTTCATGATTAGTTCTGTCTTTGAACATATTAGATACTATTTACATACTTTATCTCCATAAAACAATGTTCATTCTCACAAAATCCTTGTTAATTAGAAGAAAAATATACAAAACGTTATTTAATCACCTCCCACTAAACAACTATTTCTTAAAATACAATTTCGTCAAACTCTGGGTCTGAGCGCCATTATACGTTGATTAACACTGATCAGCCAAGACATTACGACCACCTGCTAACTAGTTTACTGCTTCAACTTACGAACGCAGAACAGCAGCGATTCGGCGTAGCATGGATTCAACAAGTCCTTGGTAGGCTTCCAGAGGTATCGTACACCATGTTTCTACGCACAGGTCACGAAATTCCCTTAAATTAAAGGCCAGCGGTGTGTGGGCGTGGCTCTGGGAACGAGCATCTCGGAAACGCTGAGGCTGGTCGGCTGTTCGCGTGCTACTGTAGTGAGCATCTATGGAAAGTGTTTGAAGGACGGTGAAAGCACGAGTAGGCGACAATGTGGTGGACACCCACGCCACATCACAGAACGTGGAGGTCGGAGGCTTGCCCGCTCTGTAATGCAGGATAGGGGGTGATCTGTGGCAGAATCGTGATTCTTGTGCTCTGAAACACTTGTGTCCGCAACAGCATTGTACTCTTCATTCAGATCTGCCATAGATCGCCCCCTATCCTGCTTTACAGAGCGGGCAAGCCTCCGACCTCCACGTTCTGTGATGTGGCGTGGGTGTCCACCACATTGTCGCCTACTCGTGGTATCACCGTCCTTCAAACACTTTCCATAGATGCTCACTACAGTAGCACGTGAACAGCCGATCAGCCTCTCCGTTTCCGAGATGCTCGTTCCCAGCGCCGCGCCAACAAACCACTAGCCCATAATTACAGCGAATTTCGTGAGCTGTGCGTAGAAATCTGGTGTCAGATACCTCTGGAACCCTACCAAGGACTTTTGGAATCCATGCTACGCCGAATCGCTGCTGTATTGTCTTCGAAAGTAGAACCAATATACTAGTAAGTAGGGGTTATAATGTTTTGGCTGATCAGCGTATTTGTCATATAATTTTGATGATTATTATAAATAATCTAGTCTTTTGTATTTTCAACAGTTTAAAACTTTATTTCCGTGCTTTTGTTTGTCTCCTCAAGGAACTACATTTGAGGCATCACGTATCCAAAAATGCTAGATTCTTTTTCAGCAATGACTAATGTTGGTAGAAGCAACTCATATACCCTATCTACGCTGTTCATACCTCGCTGTATCCTCTATTCACCATGGTACCAAAACTTTTTTTTCTCTCTCTCTCTAAGAGAATTCGTTATTGAATTTCGTTCATTTGCCAAAGAACAAGATATAATTATTTCATAAAACTATTAAATACTAGCTCAATCTAGAAACTATTTGTGTTTTCGATTTTCCGTCATTAACAACTTATCCCTTCAGCCTGATACGAAACATGCGTCGTTGTAAGCAATGTTTTTTTGAATGGCATTTGGCTACGCGGCCATACAGCCAGCACTATGTAATTTTGTAGTTTGCAACTAAGTATTGTATCTTTCAATGTACTATAGATTGTACGTGGTATAGACGACACAAGACAAACACAACACTTAATTAAAACCACCCATGCCCGAGGCCGGACTCGAACCGTCGACCCCTGCAACGCGAGGCTAGCACGATATCCCCTACGCTGCCTGGGTCGGCTATAAGCAATGTTGCACAGCACAGAGAGACTCGAGAAATAGGGGAGAACGGGGCATTGGCAGCCTACGGGTGATAGGAGCCTATCGCGAACAATTTGGATATCGCGTGCCAGAAACCTGCGATTTTCGTTAAAGACTTCCTAGAAGCAGTCATTCTTACTTATTACAAACGGTGAGTCAATCGCCAAACAAACGACGTCAGGGGCGGATCAAGGATTTTGGTTTGGGAGGGGCTTGAGCGGGTGGACTTTGGTTTTGGGGGGGGGGGCTTGGTGTGAGTGGATTTTGGTTTTTTTTGGGGGGGGGGGGGCTTGAGTCGGGCAAGGTGTAGTCTTCATAGTCTCTTCGTGCCTCGAATCCGATGAGCTAAAAAAAAAGTCTCCAAACTTACAATTTCGGTCTAGAAACTTTTGGGCGGGCTTGAGCCACCTAGCCCCCCCCCCCCCCCTTGGATCCACCCCTGGACGAAATGGTGTGTTTTCGGCTGTCCGACTGTAATTTCTGCTGCTATTATCTTAAGCAGGCGAGTTTGCAATATTGCTTATGAATTGTATTGGTTGCATGATTAATTTACTGGCACAATGTAAAACGCGAGAAAATTTTATATTCTTTAAGTTTTTAACAAAAGCGTTTCCATGCGGGGTAATGAGAGCCAGGAACAAGGGGAAACTGAAGGTTAGCTCTAATTACCTCGATTTCCCCTACGCCAAAAATAGGCCACCAAGAGCATTCGGATATTTTGACCGCTCCACCCTCAAGAAAACACATGAAGAACAGGAAAATTGAAAGAAGACAGAGGGCAAAAATGGTCCGCCGAAGAAAAGATCCGCATTTTCTGATGTAAAAAATTAAAATTAAATTAAAAAACAACGGTTATTGCTAGGAGGGGCAGACCACCTAATAGAGACCTAGGACTGCAAGCCGTTTGTCACAATTTGCATTGACTTTAATAAACGATTAAAGATATTGTTCGCGTAAAAATCGTCTGTTTGCTTTGCTCCGCAAAAGTGGAATCGTATAACACTCCCATGACTTGTGAAGTTTCACATCTGCACTGTGCAGATTGTGATGATCAACCGTCCTGTTTTTGTGCATTTTGTGCGGGGACAGCCTAATGTACAAAAAGTAAATGATTAATTTGTAGCTCGACAGGAGTGAAAGAATTGTAGTAATTTTCAACTTTGTCAGTTCTGTCAGTATTATGGACTATTTCGGCTGTGGCTCCCATTTTCCAGTTAACCGGGTAATGTGAGCCATTCGAGTCAATTTGGTTTTTCTTTTTTCCTCTTCACTGAAGTATCCGTTTTCGTTTTGTAGTCCACGGATTAGACATAACAAATTATAAATTTAAAAAGGTACAATAAACCGTTTCTAAAGCACCCTTATTTAATTTTTTCCTCAGTAGCATCCCATTCCCCCGTTCTCCTCTACCATACGGCAGTGGATTAAAGCCACACGAGCCCGCGGAGGGCATGGATCCCAGGACCTTTGCCCGTTAGCCTCCCTCGCACATGATTCAAAAGCCCCGCTCCTTACCCGGCTTCCAGGAATCACCAAGTTGCGGAGCCGACAGGTCGGCATTTCGATGCGGCGTATGCCAACAGTCAGTACGTTTAGACGAGGCCGCATGTGACCCGCCTTGAATATTTTTCCGGCACGCGATATTCATCACATTTTTACAAAATATATTTATTTTATAACCGCCAAATTAGTGAAAACCAAAGTATTAAAAAAATACATAATTTGTGCATCCATATTTTCAAAATTTATTTCATTTACGTTTATGGCTGTGTTATATGTTATTTTTAGTCTTATATATTTCTTTAAATGTGCGTTCAGCGTCGTCATAATTATATTAGAGTCAGGCCTGGGTGCAATGTGAGGCAATTCGTAGGTAGTCTTGCAATGTTGTAGGTGTACACTTTTTTACGTTGATCCCTCAGGTGTTGTTCGCAGTCAGTATGTGTGTGTGAACCACAGTAATATTATTATAAATACGGAAGTAAGTCTCTGTCTTTTTGTTAGGTTTTGACGACTAAATGGCTATATCGTTGTGATGGAATTTTATAAGGAAATCTGTATGAAGGCACAGGATATTTTTTCCAGTATGATTAACAGTTGTAGTCACGAAAGACCTTATCGAATGGTGACAGAAATATGTTGGAAATTGATTCTCTTCAAGAGACAGGTTCGACGGTACAATGATATAGTGATATCTTTCCTGTCATATTATTCCGACTCGATATTGTTTGGGACCAATCCTTCGTTACCAACAACTTTCTATATTTAATTCTGCTAAAAAAATTCCTAATCCACGCGTACGAAGTCGCGGGTACGAGCTAGTAATTTTATATGCGGCCCGCGGAGTTATGATGCATTTCCAAAGTGGCACGCGAGAGCATTAGCGTTGGCCACACCTGGTTGCGGCGCCCTGATGATGACGCGGGGTTACCTGGTTCCAGTCCTGGTGGTGGACTCGGCCGGCAGGGTAGCAGAGGTGGCGGTGCACGATTCCTAACCACCAGACTGCGCGCCAGAGTCCTCTGGAGTGCGTACGGAGGGACGGCATACGAGGCTGTTGAGGGTGATTCTTCCAACACAAGGGAACCTCAAGCCTGGCGGTCCCCTTCCTGTCTGACTGAGTGGCTTCCATCTTCCTTCCTCGATTCATTCATTCCATCAGTGAGACTGGCGAGGTGAACCAGCCCAAATCATATCTCGAGGACGCTACTATGCAGAGTTACACTTGCGGACTGCCAGCGTAAGTTAATTCTAAATAGCTCGCCCATTTCCATAACTCCATCGAAGCTACCAACCAATATCCTGATGACAGCTACAGTAAGGTGGTTGAAACGTAGGGCTTCAAAAAATCAAGACTGCCCCATCTGGAGAATTTTCATAAAATAATTAATATTTATTATCTATATTTTTATTCTATATATATTAATAATCGATATTTTATTTGGAGTATCAATTTTAAGTACCAATTCGATATTTTTGTGCTAACGCAAATCCGTATTCACTTTCAAATGTTGCATATATATATATATTTATATTCCTACATACCTGATCTGAACGCGTCTTGAAAAAATGAAGTCGTAATTTAACAGTTTTTCATCAACGGTTAAGAGATTAAAAAGCTGATAAATTTTAGCAGATTTACGCTAATATCAACCTAATTTTTTTGTCAACATATTTGAATGATAACGGTTAGATTATTTTCAGTTAACTTCAGTAATACTGATTAACCATCCATGTTGCAAAGTTGAGGGTTGGTGGAAATTAACAGCTTCTGTTTTCAACTAGTTTTTTCATTAATGAATAGAAGTTAATTTATTGACGAAGTGCCTGATATGCCAATCCTCTTGTGTGTCTTCCTAAAGAGTGTCTTCAGTTCTAAAAATAGACAAATTAATAAATTTTCCGGATTTTCTTCAAAATTTTTAAATATTTTCTTGAATAATTTTAGATAATTACCGGCTTTACACAAAAATATCGATACAGTATATCCACAAATCGATATTTTTATAAATTCATGTCGATACGGGTTTTAAATACTGATACAATATTTAATTTAATTGCAATGGAGCACAGGCTCCGGTGGCAATTTCCCTACACACCTATCATCCCCCTATACTGCACCCACCTAAAAATTTTATCTTTAAATTCTTTCAAAGTTTTCGGTAAATTATTCATCATTTCTCTTGGTAACTCATTCCAATCCCTGACACCCTTATCTAAAAAAGAGAATCTTCCCACACCCTTGTGCCTGAAATCGAGTGCCATCTTGTGGTCATGGTCATCTTTTCCCTTCCATGCACTGCTTTTCATACTTATTGCAATATCTTTCCATGCCTCATCCCCAGTATATACCCTCCTCATCCTCCTCCTGTCTTGCAATGAATCCCATTCCAGCTCCTTTATCATAACCGTCAGTGATTGTATTCAGCGATAGTTTCCAGAAACAAATCTAGCAGCCCTTCTTTGCACCTTCTCCAACTCCTCTATTTGATACGTAAAATGAGGGTCCCATACTACACTACCATATTCCAGCAATGGTGTGACCAAAATTTGTAACCCAATTCCTTTACTTCTCCCGTACATCCCCTCATCACTCTCTCCAACAAGTGCAGAACTTTGAAACCTTTTCCTACCACCTGTCCTATGTGTCCTGCCCAGTTAAGTTTGTTATCAAAAGTAATTCCAAGATATTTACATTTCAAGTCTTCAGCAAGCAATTCTTTCCCCAACTTATATTCATAATTAACCTTTTGTTTTTTATTTGTGTATCTAATAAGCTGACTCTTCTTTGCATTTATCTTCATTCCATGTTTACCAACCCAAGTAGATATCCTGTCCAGATCACCCTGCAACTGTTTACTTATACAGCATTATGTTCTGCAAACAATCTAATTTCAGATAGAAAACAATCAACACAATTATTCATTAGAATAATGAATAGCAATGGTCCCAATACGCTACCCTGTGGCACACCCATTTTTGCTTCCACTTCTTTTGATACTATATTTATCGATATGTTATCTTATTTGCCCATCCCTAAGTGATAGCGACTGACCTGTAAGTGTCTGTGATTGACGTGTAATTTAGCAGAAGGCGCCACTATCTGCACTGAGACAGGCGGGGGTGACTAATACAGAGCGACGGTTTCACCCTCTTCGCTTCAACGTTGATGGAGGACTCGGAGCAAAGTTGGAAACTGCTTGTGAAACGAGCAAAAAACTTTACGAGAGGATATTCCAGCGAGTAGAAAAAACGTCTAGAAAATTTGAGATGACGAGGTATGTTGACAGCGTAGAATTACGTCTACCCAAACCTTTTTATTTAAAAAAACAAGGGGGGGAACCATGGAATAGTGGACAATGAAGATAATACTATGGCCGTCCATCGTGGATCACAAAATTGGAGAAGAATTCTAAAACAAAGAAGTAGAACTCAAGAAGACGTGGTAGCTAATGCGGAATTAAGAGAGGTGGAAGTGAAAATGCTGGTGTGTTGTGTGTTGGTACCATTGCTATTCGTTATCCTAATGAATGAGTGTGTCGGTGGTTTACAGTTGTTCACATGTTTGCAGAAGACCTAATGTTATATAATAGGATCAGAACGGTAGAGGACTGTGGACAGTTGCAGGGTGATCTGGACAGGATATCTAGTTGGGAAGGCCAACACGGGATGAATTTAAATGCAACGAAGAGTCAGCTAATTAGATACACAAATAAAAAAACTAAAGGTTGATTATGATTACAAGGTGGGGAAAGAATTGCTTGTTGAGAGCTTGAAGTGTAAATATCTTGGCATTACATTTAATATCAAGCTCAACTGGGCAGGACACATTGGAGAGGTGGTAGGAAAAGGATTCAAAATCCGTAATTGTTGGAGATACAATGATGAGGGGATGTACGAGAGAAGTAAAGGAATTGGGTTACAAATCTTTCGTCACACCATTTCTTGAATATGGAACTGTAGTTTGGGACCCACATTTTGAGTATCAAATAAATGAGTTGGAGAGGGTGCAAAAAAGGGCTGCTAGATTTGTTTATGGAAAGTAACGCAGAACGTAATCACTAAGTGATACCATGAAGGAGGGCGAACGGGATTAATTGATAGACAGGAGGAGGGTGAAGAGAGTCGTGGGAGGGTACGAAGCGTATACAGCGGAGGAGGCGTGGAAAGATATTGGAGGAGGAATTCAGAATAGTGCATGAGAGGCGCACGGGAGTTTGTAAGAAGTGTGGTTGAGCAGGAGACTCGAGAAAGTGATGGGGACTTCAAGCATACATCTTATGTAGTGTAAAGTTATCTAAGTGATAAAATTACGGTAAGGAACACGTAGTGATCCGCGTGGACTTCCTTCAGCACTTGCGTCTGTGGAAATGCGAATCCATCCGCGAGTGGGAGTATACTTGCTGTCGGCAACTGTATCTGCCTGCTAGTCGCTAGCCAAGAAGGCAGACTGCTGGCTGGATCACTCCAATACAAACACCACTAGTCGCGGAGTATCAGAGGAAAACGAAAAATATGTAAGGAACGGATGGACAAAATACTGAAGGAAAATTTTGGTTAAATATAAACCAAAGCATGACAAAACTGATTAAATTGAGCAGGAATGATGGCAATAATAGTAGATTAAATGTAAAAATTGGATTTGATATGATAGGAGAAGTAAGTGATTTTTGCGGCTTAGAATATAAAATTACGACTGATGTCCGAAGCAGGAATGATGTTAAAAGCAGAATAGCACCAGCATAAGGAACCTTCATGAAAAAGAGAAATCTTTTAGTTTCAAATATGATCTAGGACTCAGAAAGAAGTTTTAAAAACTCTATATGTGGAGCACAGAACTTTATGGCAACGAAGCATGAACTTTTGGAATACCGGAAATAAAAAAAATTGAAGCATTTGAAATGTGGTGCTACAGAAGAATGCTGAAAATTAAGTGGACAGACAAAGTAAGAAATGAACGAGTTTTGGAAATGATGGGTGAAGGAAGAAGTTTGTTGAAGATGCTTACAGAAAGAAGAGACAGGATGGTAGGTCATATTTTGAGACATGCTGGATTGGTTAATTTGCTGGTGGAGGGAACAGTCGAAGGTAAGAACTGTAGAGGAAGACAGAGATTAGAATATATGAAGGAGATAATTGAGGACGTGGGTTGTAAGGGGTATGTGGAGATGAAGAGGTTAGCGCAAGATTTGCATCAAACCAGTTGAGAGACTGATGAAAGCAAAAAAAAAGGTTAATGTAACGGTAACGTGATTCCTATGGGTCCTGCCGTTTCCCGTAGGTTTCGCGGAGGTGGAGCTCGGATTCCCAGTTGCAACCATTGGCACTCGCGGGATGGGACGGGTCAGCGCCGTTCTTTACATTCCGGGGGGAAGTTCCTCCACGGCACTCGCTGGATGGCAGGCTGAGTGAGGCTGAGCAGCCGGGCCGTCGGGGATCGAACCCCGGTCGTCAGTGCCACAGTCAGCACCGCTACATTGCCGACGAGTTGTGACAAGCTGGTGCTACCTCTGGTCATCTGAATGCTGCCAGCAGGCAACCACGTTGCATCAGATACAGGAAACCTTGAGCGCCAGTTTGATGAATAAATAGTTCTCTTCATTAGCAACCACATGAAGGTATCTTCTAAGAAAAGTTGTCTATGGTGTTTGTAATTGAGGGCACTTGCGGTGAGATTTTGCTAGGTAACCGTGTCGCCATGTGCGAGTGCTCGATTAATCTCGCATTAAAATCGCAGTTCGATGAAATAACAGACGCCGCAGGCGGCCGTCGCGCGCGGACTGATGGGACGGCCCGGGGACTCCCCGCTGGCGACCGTAATCTAATAACCAACCATTAGTCTCAATCCGAGCGCCTTTGTTCGCCTCGTACCTCGTCCAGGAGACACTTCTACAACTATTTATTTTGTGACCCCGGCAAAATCGCAGGTTGTACTGTGTCGTATACTCGGTGAATATCCCGTAACCATGATCACTACTGATGATATAGCATCTCAGTTCGCACCCTACCACAATACTAAAACGGCAACCTAGTCTACAGACAAAATGTATTCCCCGTACTGAGAGGGATTTTTATCGACTATACCATCGCCCAAATATTGTATATATATATATATATATATATATATATATATACTTCCCGCGTGACTATAACTGAGTAGTCATTCTGGTTTGATACAATATTTTGGGGATGGTATAGTCGTTCACCAGCTTGAGGTGAAATGACCTGGCCGGAATATGGCGACCGAGTTCGTCGAAAAGTTGTATCACTGTCTTGAGGATTCACAAGAATTCCTGTGCCTTCTAGCTATATCTTGCAACAGCACTCTCACTTATAGTCATACTTATAAGTCTTTATTGATATTAAAACAGGAGAAGTGATGTAAGACCCGAAACTTCCCGTCGCATCAAGCTGGGATGGTAAGCATTCGGGAGGCATTCTATTATCCTCAAATGCTTACAAATCTAAAGCAAATAGTTTAAAAACTGTGCACTTGTTGGATAGAGTGATGACGGGATGTTTGAGAGAAGTCAAGGAATTGGGTTACAAAACTTTGGTGAGACCATTGCTTGAATATGGTGGTGTAGTATGGGACCCACATTTTGGGTATCAAATACAGGAGTTGGAGAGGGTGCAAAAAAGGGCTACTAGATTTGTTTCTTGAAATTATCACAGAATGCAATCAGTGACAGATATGATAAAAGAGCTGGAATGGGATTCATTAGAAGACGGGAGGATTGTGAAGTCATGGGAGTGTACAGGGCGTATACTGGTGATGAGGCATGGAAAGATATTTGCGTAAGAATTAAAAGTAGTGCATGGACGGGAAAAGATGACCATAGCCACAAGCTGATACTTGATTTCAGACACAAGGGTGTAGGATGATTTTGTTTTTTAGGTTAGGATGTCAGGTATTGAAATAAGTTAATAAGAGAAATGATGAATAATTTACCAAAACCTTGAAAGAATATAAAGTTGAAATTTGAAGAGGGCAAATATGGGTGGGTGTAGGAAAGGGGGGAAGATGGGTGTGTAGGGAAATTGCCACCCGAGCGTGCGCTCTATTGCAATTTGCATTAAATATTAATATTAAATCTTATAAATGTCTATGTATGTTATTTTCATGTCATCCAATCAGGAAAAAAAATATAAATTTTTGCCTTAAATCCGAGGTCTTGTGATGAGGCGCAGGTGGTTGTAGTCGGAACACGCGGGAACGCTCATCTACCAACTCTAGTAACACTAAGCAACTAACCGTAAGACACATGTCATAACTTCTAACCACTACAAGCGGAAATTTCAACGGGGTTCGTGGCTTTCATTCCTCTCGGGGAAGCCTGGGAGGCGGCTGCTGAATGATTTGTCGGCCGTGCACTCTGAAAGGAACCATCCCGAACGCCAGGTAGCACACCTCCTGACTCCGTCGAAACTAGGCTTGGCCAAAATATATCGATGTATCGAAACATGGATATTTTTATAAAATAATATATATTTGTGGTAGTTATTTTTATGCTCGATATATCAAAAATCGATATTTTATTTGGAGTATCAATTTCATGTCCCAATTCGGTATTTTTGTACGAATGCAGTTCAGTATCCAATTTAATACGTTACGTGTCGTCTGTATTGGGTAAACATACTTGTATATCCGGTCTTCTGAAAGTGTCATAAGAAGTGAATTCGTCTTAATATATAACAGCTTTCCATCAATGATTAAGAGGTTAAGAAATGCTTCTAAATTTTAACAGGTGTACATTAACTTTTTTTATTAACATATGTGAATGTTAACAGTTAGGTAATTTTTGTAGTTGAAGAATATTGATTAAGCAGCCATATTGCGACGTTGAGGGTTGACGTTAATTAACAGTTTCTGTTTTAAATTGCTTTTTTCATTGACGAATAACAGTTAATGGATTCACGAAATACCGGATGTGCCAAGCCTGTTCTGCGTCGTTTGAAAGAGTGTCTTCTGCAGTTAACTTGGCGGCACCAGACAACAGCAGTAGACTGACGGAGGGACAAATAAAGCAGAGAGTTCTTTTAATGTCTAAATCAGGTGAATATTGGTTTTAAGGATTGTAAAATAAATATTTTTTAAAAAATATGTATTTCCTGCAAATGGCTTTAATTTTCTTATACATTTTGATATAATTTGGGAATATTTTAAGATAATTACTGGCTTTAAACGAAGATATCAATATATAGACATATCGATATTTTTTCTCGATATACATCGATACTGTTTGTAAACATCGATAAGAAATTTATCGATACATTTTTTCATTTACCAATCCCTAATTTGACACTTACGCCAAACAAACAAAAATCACTTGCACTGGTGTTCATTATATTAGCAATTAATAAAATAAGAAAATGCGGGAAAATTTTCATTAATATCTCAACGGTTGATGTTTCACCCAATCATTTCTTACCCCCTTTGTATGGCTAGAATTTTGCTGTGGATGTGTACACATTAGTGTTACAAGTGGGGTTACGAACATGTTTTGTTTTGTGTGGGTCGCTGTAATGTGTGTATTGTGAACGATGGATGAAGGGAAGTGGTGACAACTGAGGTCCACCAATTGAAGCCTCCTTTTCCGAACGACACCCGGGGCCACCGGGCAAAACAACGTATCACCACTGCATATGACGTCACTCCATACGCACAGCGGAGAGGTGTCTGGTGATCAGGAATCGGGCACCACCACTTCCGCTTCCCTGCCTGCGTATAACGCAAATGGCTGTGTAAATCATAGCATCTGTGATAGCCTCTTGCCGACTTTACTATACAGGGTGGGTCAAAAACCACTTCACAACTTTGGAATGGTATAGAAATTTATTGAGATAACTTAAAGAATCAATAGATGTGCCATTTTGTAACGAAAATCATCAAATATCACACAAAAGTGTCAAGTGTTATATTGGTTTGATGTGACTACCATTTGTCATGCGGCAAACATACATCCAGAAATAAATTTCTTCCCACACTCGTTGCAGCAAATCAGGCGTAACTTGTGCAAAGGCAGCGTAGATTTCGTTTTTTCGGGTCGGCCAAATTGTTTGGTAGGGGAGGAACATACACACGATCCTTAATGAAACCCCAGAGAAAGAAATCCAGTGGTGTCTAGTCTGGGGAGCGAGGTGACCATGTGATTGGCCAATCCACCGACCTGGGAAGCGATCATCGAGGAAACCTCGAACTTCCGTGAGGAAATGAGGTGGTGCACCGTCTTGCTTCTTTCAGTTTGCTAAGGGCACAAAATACATTAACTTTGAGCTGTCACGAACGTGTTCCAAGGTTGCTTGGAGGTTCTTTAGCGCGTGTGAAATTTACGCCGAACAGTTGTTGCAGAGTTCGTTTCATGAAACCAAATAACACAGTGAGCTACTATTTCCAATAGATTGTGATGGATTCGCTATGGTTCGCTGTAGGGAAAACCCCGGCTTTGACCGTTATAAACGGCCTTTATGGGAAACCCCTGAATGTTCTTATTAAGGATCACTTGTGATAGTAGATCCTTTATATCGGTGTCATAATTGTGCTGAGTGGCACTTTGAATTTGTGCCATTCCATTGGGACTACTGTGCCTACTGACTCCAATCTGTCAACTTCCGGGCGGATGGTATCAAGCCTGGTGAAAAAATTTTCTGCTTGTCGAAAGATTTCTGCATGGATGGTAGGCATATTGGTGATCTCGTGAAGAAGGTCTATTGGCGTGTAGATGCTCGCATGGCTAATCATTCTTAAAGCATGTGTTCTGCACGCTTTGTAAGTGTAGCAGGGTAGATTTGCATACAGTTCTCCAGACCTTGCAACCATACATAATGAATGGTAGGACAATTGATTTAATTATTCTAATTTTTGTTTCGAGTTTTAAGTCGTTGCTCAAGAAGATTGGTGTCAGATTCATAACCACGGTTAGGGCTTTTTTTCTTCTGTCGAGGACATGTTGACAGAAGAGTAGGTTACGGTCTAACGTTTTCCCCAGGTACCGGTGCTCGGTAACCCAGGGTAACCTCTGCCCCATTAGCTCCAAATGTCTTTGTAGGTTCGGTCGTTTAGTAGAGAAGTACACTGCGGCACATTTTGTAGGGTTCACCTTCACCTTATTTTCTCGACACCAGAGACTAAAGGCGTCTAGGCCTGCTTGGGCATTGGAAATATTTCTTTCGTGGTTACCACCCGTTGTATAGATGACCGTGTCGTCCTCAAATTGTGAAATATAAATGTTGGGCGGGGTTCTTATATCATTTACATCAATGGTGAACAGATGAGGCGATAAGGCAGATCCCTGTGGTAGGCCCACATTAATTGTGAAGATGGATGTTTTCTGGCCTTCGATTTGGACGAAAAGCCTCCTGTCCTTGAGGTAGCTTGCTATGAGGGCAATATAGCAGTCGGGTATGTCGGTGTGATGGAATAGCTTGTCTATTAGTTTGGTGTGCCACACCTTGTCATAGGCTTTTTCAATGTCGACAAATATGGCTGCTGTTGATTTATTCCAGTTAAAATCTTTGCTGATTTGCTCGGTGAGCCTTACTAACTGACAGGTGGCTCCTACTCGGTTTTGGAAACCAAACTGTTCTTTATTGATGATTTGTCCAAAATCTAAGCTTAAGGTTCCATATATATCACCATCGTCAGCCTGTTGAATGACGAGGCCTCTTGGAGTGCAGATAGGACTTGAGTCTTCTCCAGCCAACTTTCATATGTGTTGGTCTCCAATAACGCCTCTTTCTATATTCCTGTTGTTTTTGTTCAGTTTGTTAATTATTTACAATTTGTATTCCGAAATATGAGAAGTGTATTGTTCCCTTTTGATAATGCGATTGTTGCAGGGTGGCGGGTTTAATGTCTCGCAGGTGCGTTGTGGCAGTGTGCGCTATATATTAATCTCCGCCGCGGTGCGTTATAAGCGGTTTTTCTTTTAAATCGTGTGCGCGGTGCGTTATTTACGAGCGCCTGTTAATGAGCCCAGCGCCGGCGGTCTATTGTGGAAACACTTTGAGCCGCTTTTGTTGTGAACACGCGCGACACTGGAGTTCTACAACAAGGAATACTCCCACCACGTTACACTGCCGGAAATTAGGGATGCAAGTTAATATCAATATCGACAAATATATTGATAGTTATATCGAAACCGGGCAGATATCGATAATATCGGCCCCATTAAGACGATAATATCGATATTTTCTGATATTTGTGTATATTGTATTAGAAATTATAAATAAATATTTAAATCAAAATGAAATAATAAATTTGAAAAAAAAAAAAATGTGTCTGCTAACATTCAACGACAACAGATCCTGAAAACAGTGGTTTTCTTAACCTATTCCCATGAGGTCTGTTCTTAGTTTGACTGACAGTGGTTCCTGCCTTTGAGAAGAGGCGTTCAGAAGGTATCGACGAGGCTACTTTGAGTAAATGATTAAATACGATTTTGAACATATCTTAATCCAACTCGTGTACCAATCATAATTGATTTTATTTCATTTTTCACCAAAAATGTACCGAAATTTCCAAATTGGCAGTGGAGATCTGTATGCAGAATAGGGGGGCGGTCTGTGGCGGTTCTGACGGAATAGTACAGTTCTGGTGCAGACACAAGTGTTTCAGAACACAAGAATCGTGATCCTGCCACAGCTCGCCCCCTATCCTGCTTTACAGAGCGGGCAAGCCTCCGACCTCCACGTTCTGTGATGTGGCGTGGGTGTCCACCACATTGTCACCTACTCGTGGTATCACCGTCCTTCAAACACTTTCCATAGATGCTCACTACAGTAGCACGCGGACAGTCGACCAGCCTCTCCGTTTCCGAGATGCTCGTTCCCAGCACCGCGCCAACAAACCGCTGGCCTTTAATTTAAGGGAATTTCGTGACCTGTGCGTAGAAATCTGGTGTACGATACCTCTGCAAGCCTACCAAGGACTTGTAGAATCCATATTGCCGAATCGCTGCTGTATTGCATTCGAAAGGTGGACGAATATGCTAGTAAGTAGGTGGTCATAATGTTTTGGCTGACCAGTGCATATTACAACACGAACCATAATTTCCGGTAAGGACTGTGTATCTCACACGTCGGGCACTCCAAGTTCCTTCCCGCTCCTGTTGCCTTCAATGAACTCTATTCGCCTCTGCGTGTTTCTTCGCCTGGTCCATATCTCGTGTGCTCCATTTTCCAGTAAGCCTCCTTGTGTTCATATTGTTCTTCCGTCCTCCGTTCTGATGACAGCCGCTACAGTCTTTCTTTGCTTTGTCGTTTAATCACTCCGTTGTTTTTTCCTTTCTTATTCAATGCATTCTTCTTCTACTTCTTCCTATCCAGTGTTAGGCCTGGTGACCTGTTACGATCTCAATCCATCTTCTTCTTGGACCTCCTGCATTTCTCCTGCCTCTGGGACAGTATTTAAGGATTTTTCGTGGGATCCGCTCCGTCTTCATGGTCTGTCCAAGATGTTTTGTATGTTTTCACAATTTGCAGAACTGGTTTGTCTTTGAGTTCTTTAAGGATTTCATCAGATCTCTTTCTGTCTCGTAATGTGTAGCCAGCTGTTCTCCTCATGAATCGCATCTCAGCCGCCGTTAGCATCCGTTCATCACCTTTGCGTAGTGTCCAGGCCTCGCTGCCATACAGTAGTGTATGTTTAGCCAGGGTGTTATACAGCCTGATTCTTGTATGACGCAGAACAAGAGATGGTCGGGAGGTGTTATTTATTATTCCGGTAACTTGTAACGTGACGCGCTGTCGCCACGTTCTAATGTGCATTTTTTTTAATTATATAAATCATAATGTTAGAGTAATTTACATAAATCTTGGGCCACCACCTAAATAGATTTTTGTTGTAATTTCCTAAAGTACGCAAAATTCCAAGTGAGGACTGCAATGCAATGGTGAACATTCAGTGTACCTTGTTAAAGCTAATATTAAAGTATTATTGAGCTGCGTAGGCTTGAAGCTAATCGTGGTCTTCCCGACCCACCGAGGCAGGAAGTCAGGGATAAAGGCTTTTTCCAGCTTTCACCGTGGGATGGGGAGCCCACAACAGGCCACTGCCCCGGTGCAAAAAACCCGCCAACCGAAGAACCCCGGCGAACTTAGCCGAATATGTCGGACCTCTGTGATATACGCGGGGCAAATCAGATATCGGGGATATCACGTGACATTATGTGCCGACCTGAAGATCAGTGGCGGCTGTACCTTAAGTGCGCTCGTGCGCTGAACCACCAATCCAAAAGATTTAAAAATGACAAAATATTAAGTACCTACTTCATCTTTATTTTTATATTACCATTTTAATATTTATTTTTAAACATACAAAAACAAAAACGTATAAAAAATTAAATCTCCAATTATGGTGAAACAGTTTGAGCGCTTTACTAAACTATTAAGACTTATTTTCCTATAAAGACAAATTCTCGTGCGCTTCGGCGAGTGCACGAGGACTGCTAATACAACTTGTAGGTGTACGAGTTAATACGCCTGACGCGTGAAACAAAAGATAGTTCATAGAAACGTACGGAGTAATGAGTCGCTTGTCGTGCGCCGCTCGAGCGAACCGAGGATTGCCGAGAGCACCCGATGTTTGACGAATTGGCTGGCTGGCATGGGCGCGCGCGAGGCGACGGCAGCCATGATTGACATCTCGTTATTAGACTATCAGTATAGTTTCACTGTATGTGTGACGCGCTAATAATTGTTTATTTATATTACCGTAAATAATTGTTTTTAGTTTTTGTTTCGATTTTTTTCGAGAACTTTTATTCTATACTGTGTATGGTGTTAGTGAAAATGAGCATAAACATTGATTATATTAAAGAAAATAACAGAACTTTTCAAAATAAAGTGAACATAAAATTGGCCGGACCGCCACGGCCCTTTTTAAATTTAAAACAAGAGTGCAAATCGAAAAATAAAGCATTTACACGAAGTTTTAAAAGTGAAATGTATAATAGAAAGAAATGGTTGTGTGGATGTGAGCGTCTTAATGCATTCTTTTGTTTTCCTTGCATTATTTTTGGCGGAGAATCGATTTGGACAGAAACAGGAATCAAGGATTTGACGCATTTGAGTGAAAAAATAAAAAAACATGATTCTTCACAAGTACACCTACAAAATGTAATGAGTTTGTCTGTGTTAGGCACGGTCGACATTCGTAATCAGCTAGATTCTGTGTATAGAAGCAATATCCAAAAGTATAATGAACAAGTTGATAAAAACAGGTATATTTTATCACGTCTTATCGATTGTGTCAAGTTTTGTGGTGCACCACCAGTTTGATAACCCACCAGCCGCCACTGCTGAAGATCCAATCCAAATGAGCGTATAACTAAAAATCCTGGGAATTTTCTGTTAAATGTGATCTTCGAGACTGCAAGGGGTGGAGCCAGAAGTTTTCCTCGGAGACCGAAGAGCGAGGAGCTGGACATTCCATTCTAGGCGAGTCTAGTCTGAGGTGGACTTGGAAAGTTGGCTTCTCTCGCCAACTGCCGCTGTACGACTCCTGGCTGACGGCTTGCTGGAGCAGGCTTATCACGGCGACACCGCCAGTATTGCGAAGATGCGCATTAACAGACAGGACGTGTCTGTAGCAGCCTTGTGAGACAGTCTCACATACCGTGGGTCATCTCCGAACACCGCAGACATCAGACGCAGAACTACAATGGTAACTTATTACGACCAAGCCATCTGATTGTGCATTCCGTGAAACAGAACCCTTAAGCGACTTTGAGAGGATAGATCCATGTTCTAACTTTGTAACTTAAAAAAAAAAAAAAAAAAAAAAAAAAAACAGAGCTAGCGGCATAATTATCCAGAACTAGTTATTTTCGAATGATGTATTGTTCATTCGTGGTGCCCATGATTTTCTTTTAACTGTAAAGTCACAGTATTATGATATCTTTGTCTGAGGTCGTCATAACTTGTATTTTTCATTGTTTCCAATTGTCATTATTTCTTGCATTTTAATTCTGAAATGGATTTAAAAGTAAATATACAATTGATTGCTTGCTCATGACGGCTAATTGTACCTCTGAGCGTTGCTTTTATGATTTTACCAACTTGTGTTAATGTTAACGGTAAATTCGCTCAGGCTTGTAATCGGCAATGATAAGAAAATAAATGTAATATTGTGACAATTTTCCTAAATTCCAACTAACATCGAGATTCCTGCAAAATTAATAAATTTTCACTCCTTCATAAAAATTAAAAAATCCCCTTTTATTAATCATAAAGGTATGAAAGATAATTGTAACGCAGTTTGCCCACTAAGGCACCCACTAAAAACTTTAGTGAAATTTGTGATTTTTTGTTGCATACTGGTTTCTAGTGTGTAGCTGAGGTTCTAACCTAGGTATTTAAATTCTTCCACTTGTTCTATGGGTGTGTTTTGTATTGAAATTTTGTGGTTTTTCCCAACGAAGGCGATAATTTTGGTTTTATTGGGGGAAATATCCATGCTGTACTCTTTTTCTGTCTTATGGAGGTTAAATAACGATCTCTGCAGGTCATCTTCTGACTCAGCAAAAAGCACTTGCTCCTCTGCAAACAGTAATGTGTCCAGGTTGGCCTGTCTGTGTTCTTTGATTTTGGCATGGGGTTTTTGTCGCCAGTCAGTAATAATTTTGTTTACATATATGCTGAATAAAAATGGTAATAGGGAACTTCCTTGTGTCACTCCTGAATTAATGGGTTTCCAACCCGACAACTGTTGTTGACTGCGATTACATTGTGGCTGTAAATGTTTCTAATTGCTTTTATGATATGTGGTGGGTGTCACTTTCAGCCAGAATTTGCCAAAGATTTCTTCTGTCGATTGTATCGCAAGCTTCCTTGAAATCAATACATGTGAGGTGTGTTTCCAAATTAAGCTGTTTCCTTTTCTCAGTTATCATCTTCACTATTCACTAACCATCTGCACTGGATCCACCCTTCCGTTGTTGTTGAAGGAGTGGTTCACCTCGGCGATGCCCGCAGTGTGACGGTGGTTGGAATGCCGCGCCGTGTCGGCGGTCAGCTGAGTCAGGCCGCCAGCCCCGCGGTCCATTAGTCGCGCGCGCGCCGCGGGGGGCGCGGCACCGCCATCATTCACGCCGACATTATTTCTCATCGCGGCGACGAGTGGCGCCATTGTTATGTTGACGCGCCCGTCACGCGCCGCATACCGCCGCCCACGCCGCCCCGCACGACCAGACCGACATCTGCGGACAGAGAGTACAGCCGAAATATAAATAAACAAACACCAACTGCATTTAAAACAATTACATACTTTTCTTTTCTCTTTCTTCTTCTTTTTTTTTTCGACCACTAGGGACCACTTGGTTCTTAAATCTGGCGAGCTTTCTTTCACCCTTGCACTGTGGTTGTCTTTTCTTTCTTGGGTCCGTTTCACCCCAGATCCAGGGCGCAGTGTTCTGGCTGTTAGTGTCTGGAGAGAATCTGATGCTTCAATCAACGTCCTGCACTCACCGCTGTTGTAAATGTAATTGGGGTCCACTCCCAGTTGCCCGAGATCTTTTCTGACTGGTCTCGTCCATTTTGCGTTAATCGCTTTCCTTCTAGGTACCATATCGAAAATTTTGGAGATGAGTCTATGATTGTGTGACCATAGAACAATAAGCTCCGTTTTCTCATACCTGTTGTAATGCTCTCCAGTTGTTGGAATGGGTCCGTATTATGCCTGAGTCTCAATTATACTTCTTCTTTGACAGGAACAATGATTTTTCACCTTGCGTTCGTTTAATTCCTGTTTTCTGAGTTGTCCCATTCTAACTATTATCATACAAACCCACATTTTTAGGAGTCGTATTTGATTATATGAGCTACGCCTGGACGTTCTAATCCCACCTTAAACTGCAGGTCCCTGAGGAAAGGAATCAGCCTTCCTGCATCTGACACAATAGCTTGGTACATCTTCTTCGGGAAGATCCGACGAATCCTTGGGTTGTGAATTAAGTTAAATTTAGCGTCACCGACATGCTAATGTTAACACTTTATATATTCCAGTCTGGTGGCTCAGTCATTAAGGTGTCTGACTGGCGAACGAAAGGTCCCCGGTTCGAATCTCTGTCTGGGCGGGGATTTTCATAGACCATTAACCCGACCTTCACCTCTGGCACAGCTTGCTGTGTAATGTGGAGTACGCCAGAACACTTCGGATTCCACGTTAAACTGTACGTCAGGTTAAGGCGGCTACGACAGGGGCGGAAATCGCAGCCAATAGAAACCCTGTCACCAGGTCATTATGACCACACGGGATTATTATTACGTTGTATGTCTGCTGCTGTAAGTATGACGTGTTGCGTGTATGATATTCATAGTTTTAAGTTTCCCAACTGACTGGAAATTGGATTTTTTTTTTCGTTTCTTTGTTTGTTTGTGTTTTGGTTGTTTTTTGTTTTTGTTTTTTTTGCACTTGCTATGTACAGTTGATGTGGATGTAGAGAAGAATGGAGAGGATAAGCAGAGAAGAATGGAGAGGATTAGCTGGATGGATAAAGTAAGTAATGTTGAAGTGCTGAATAGAGTTGGTAAAAGAAGAAACATATCCATTTGAGGGGGGGGGGGGATGGGACTGGTGACAAGTAACGGGAAGGAATTCGGCCATGGCCTTTTGAAGGAAACATCCCGGCATTCTCCTGGAGTGATTTGGGGAAACCATGGGAAACCCAAATCTGGATTCCCGGACGGGGATTTTAAGCGGCGTCCTCCCGAATGCGAGACCAGAGCGTTAACCGCTCACCCACCACGCTCGGTAAAACTACTGCAAGTCATAAAAGAGAGAAACAAGAACTGGACGGGACACTTGCTGGGAGGAGAGTGTTTGCGAAAAGACGCCTTGGAGGGACTAGAAGAGAGAGGAAAAATTACAGACGACATCATAGAATATGGCGACTACAGGGACACTGCATGTAGAGCAGTCACGTGATGGTCTGTAGCGTGCGGCGAGCCGTGGACCGCGAGCCGTCATTTATCAGCCGCGCGGGGCGGTGTGTCCGCCCGACGCGACTAATGCAGAGGGCGCCGCATTTGTCAAAACCAAACAATGCGCCGCGATGCTATCGGCGCCGAGGAATGCGAGCTGCGCCTAATGCGTCATAACTCGCCATCACCCGCTTTGACCTACGCCGACAGCTCCATCCGCCACGACAACAAACCTCACCGCCTCCAACTACTGCCTCTCTCCGCGTGCCGAAGGCCGCCGGTTCGAATCCGGCCGCGGGCATGGATGTTTAAGTGTTGTGTGTATGTCCTGTCCGTCCTGTGGCGTCCATACATTGCAAAAATACAATATACATACTGAAAGCTACAAAAAAAAAATTGAGCTGGCTGTATAGCCTTCGTTGCTAAATGCCATAAAAAAAAACTACAGCCTCAAGCGCTGGACTAGGCCCACCTCCGGCCAGCGCCTTCAACCTAGCGACAGGCACAAGTATCAAGATGATACGACAGGTAGAAACGCACAATTTTTCTCTACTTTGAGAGCGTGCTCAAGCTAGTGGCTCGGTCCAGGGTGGAAAGGGGGGGAGGTGTTGGCTGGAAAGCTACGCTGAGCTACGTTGAGAGACGGGGGTGTTTCCGTGCCAGGCTATGTAGATTTCCTTTCATAACATTTTTCACAATTAAAACGAGGAACAGAACACAGAATTGCAGGTGAATATTTATTTCCCTCATTTAATTATCTTCATATGTAATTTAGAATAGTCTGACTGGAGAAAACAGTACAAAATGTCTTCTGGAATCAAAAGGGGAAAAAGCTACGTGCTACATGGGGGAGGGAGGGGGTTTAGTGTAGAAAAGTCACGTAGGTTTACGTGGGGTGGAGAGGGGGGGGGGGTTTCACAGGAGGCCGAAATGAAACTGCGTCGCTTATGGACGCTCCCCGTAATGATCCTTATATCCTCCCAGTTATAAAGGCCCAATAAGAGCTTTAATTTCGACAGGATCGGTAAATCTGGCATCTCTTGCACTCGAAAAATTTGCCTGTATTGAAGATATGTATTTGTTAGTACACGCCACAATTTTATTGATAATATTATCAATAAGACAGCTCCACGTATCTACTATACCAGAAATATTTTTCGCAAGTCCGATGGCATCGGGAATATGCATGAAAATGTTGTGTTTCGATCTTAGTTTTGTAGTGTTTACTGGGTTTTTATTGCACTTCCATTCCTTAGTCGCCTTCCCCCTTTTATTCCCATGAGCGATGGAAACATTTTCATCGTTATTAGTTGTTCTTCCTGACTAGATTTTCCACTTATCTCAGTTTCACAATCTCCTTCCCTTTCTTCTATTTGATCACACTCACCAGTGTCACTATCCTCATAATGGCGAGAGTGTTAATTTGATACCAGTAGTGTTAACAATTGGATACATGAAGAAAATGGGATATACTCGAGAATATGTTACTTACGAATAAAATAGGAAAAGCCTGGGTTGAACAGAAGTTGTAATCTTGAACTACCGAAAATCAAGTTTCTACAGGGTAAACGAAACACTGGCCGGAGTAGGGAATATCAGTGGCAGGTTGAGGGAGGGGAGCCACACTCACCAATCACGAGCCTCCAAATTCACGGAACACTGTTTCTCATCTATCAAAATGCCACTCGCGAGAGACTCTGGGTAAATGCTCAGTGCACATGAGACCTGTCGTCGAACCGACTGTTCAGCCGAATATTGCCAACACGGACGTAACCCTCAACCTCGCATTATTTTTCTTCTGTAATTGTTCAGAACGATCTTAGTAAATTGTATTGAATGTCTGAATGATTTTTAAGTTGTTTTCATTTTATCTCAACAATTCTATATTCTCCTAGCTACGTAATCGGAATCTCGTATTATTTCCCGTGGACAAGGTAAAGACTACTTGTACGAAATGCAAGTCACCATATACTTCATAAACACGCCCCGTTCGCTTGGTGTTGAAGCGACAGTGACGGATCGGGAATGTGTGTGGGACGTTATTCGGCTGCATTGGACGATGTTAATCGGACGAACTGGTCGGGCGTCACTCGGACGAATGCGGTTCCAGTGGAGGACGCGTTCCAGGCTCGCTTGGTTTGTCGCCGCCAGAGACCTCTGAACATCAGAAACATACGTGAGGAACATAAGTGGTTTATGTGAGGATATTCGTGCGAATCTCAGTTATCACGATATATGCAAGATATGTCGGACGAAATGGACAAAGGAGGCCACATTGGTAGTGTAGCACTAAATCTTTCGAAGGCCTTTGACAGAGTGAGCCATAAAATGATGGTAAATGGGGTGAAAACTATGGTAGTGGATGAGAAAGTAATTTGCTTGGTAGATGAATTCTTAAAAGGTGGAAAACATAAAGTTAGGGTTGAAAAAGCAATATTAAAAGATGCTGAAGTAAAATTGAGTGTGTCACAGGTTAGCGTATTGGCACCACTGCTGTTTATTCCTCTAATAAATAATTGCGTTGTCGTCTTACAATCAGAAATTAGATTTTTTTTTTTTTTTTTTTTTTTTTTTTGCAGATGACATAATGCTATATAAATGGATCAAAACGATATAGGACTGTAAACAGTTGCAGGGTGATCTGGACAGGATACCTAGTTCGGTTGGCTGACATGGGATGAAGATAAATGCAAAAAACAGTTTATTCGATACACAGATAAAAAAAAAGGTTGATTATGATTAGAAGATGGGGAAAGAATTGCTTGTTGCAGACTTGGAATGTAAATATCTTGGCATCACATTTCATAACGAGCTTAACTGGACAGGACACATTGGTCAGGTGGTAGGAAAAGGTTTCAAAATTCTGCACTTTTTGGAGAGAATGATGAGGGGATGTACGAGAGAAGCTAACTTTTTTTATCTTCTTAACGTCTCTCTAACAGCGAGGTCTTTAGAGACGGGAAAGGATGGAAGGCAAGGAATGGGAAACAATTCGGCCATGGCCTTTTGAAGGAAACATCCCAGCATTTGCCTGTAGTGATTTGGGAAACCATGGAAAACCCAAATCTGGATGCCCGGACGGGGATTCGAACCGCCGTCCTCCCGAATGCCAGGCCAGAACGCTAGCTGTTACACCACCACTCTCGGTATAAGAGAAATTAAGGAATTGGGTTACAAAACTTTGGTCTGACCATTGCTTGAATATGGTAGCGTAGTATGGGACCCACATTTTGGGTATAAAATACAGGAGTTGGAGAGGGTGCAAAAAAGGGCTGCTAGATTTGTTTCTGGAAATTACCGCAGAACACAATCAGTAAGAGATATTGTAAAAGACATGGAATGGGATTCACTGGAAGACAGGGGGAGGATGAGGAGGGTCATGAGAGTGTACAAGGTGTATATTGATGATGAGGCCTGGAAAGGTATTGGAAGGGAAAAGTTGATCATGACAACAAGCTGTCACCCGATTAAGGCAGAAGGTTGTAGGAAGTTTCTCTTTTATAGGTAAGGTGGTCAGGGATTGGTATACGTTAGCAAGAGAAATGATGAATAATTTACCAAAAAGGTTGAAAGAATTTAAATTTGCAATCTCTAGATGGTAAAAGTAGGTGGATACAGGAGAGGGGGAAATATGGGTGTGAACGGAAATTGGTACCGAAGTGTGAGTGCATCGGAATTAAATTAAATTAATGTATAGAGGTTCTTTTTAAAAAAATATGTACGTTTGCAAGTGTTATGTATGCGAAATAGAAGTATTCAGGATGGAGAAAACGACTTAAGATGCATAGTTGTTCAATAAGGCGATCAGAGATTTCAAAATTGTAAAAGAAACCCTCAAAATGCCGACCCGTGCAAGGGCTCTGATAGAGGGGACTTACACGAATTGTTAGGTTAGGTTAGGTTAGGCTAGAGACGCTGAGCGTTTGTCAGACTCGCAGTTTTGTACACGGATCAGGGCTGGAGTCCCGCAAGGCTCTGTTCTTGGACCTGTCTTGCACCGCGGATGTTCAGAAGAATCCTGGCGTAGAGGTCGCGACATATGCAGATGACACAGCACACTTCACGTACAGCCGCAGCAGAGCAATTCCTAGTAGACGCATCCAGGAGGTACTGCAGAAAATTCTATCCTGCGCAAGGAGATGGAGGATAGAAATAAACGCGGCAAAGACACAGGCAATTATGCTGACGCGTAGACGTGAAGCCCTGCTGCCGGTAAGACCAGTGCCCATACTACAACTGGATGGCATTGACATCTCCTAGTCGACGACTGCTCGCTACCTGGGCAGGAGACTCACGTGGGCCCCCACATTGAAGGCAGTCGTGGACGAGCTAGCGCGAGACTCCAGGAACTATCCCCACTCCTAAACATAAACAGTCTCCTACCTCCGCCCGCAGGAGTCAGGCCAATAATAGAATATGCCTCTCCAGTATGGGCATATGCAGCTGATAGCCATATACAGAGGCTCCAAGTTATACATAATAGGGCATTAAAAAGAGCCCTACACCTCCAGAGCTGGTTTCCAACCAAACCCTCTACACGAGGCGACTATGATACCTTCACTTAAAAAAGATTCCGCCAAATTGCGAATTCCTTTTACAATAACACCAAAACATCAAACAACCCAGTGGGTCTTAGCATCGGCCAATACGACGCTACTGTTGACCGATACAAACGACCACTGAATCTCCTCTACTAACCACTCCACCATTAAGACCCATCACATGTGAAGACATTAAAAACTTTTTTTTTTGCTGTCATCAGTCATTTGACTGGTTTGATGCAATCCTCCATGTTTTCCTATTTTGTGCTAACCTCTTCATCTCAATATACTCCTTACAACCCACATCCTCAATTATCTGCTTCATATATTCTAATCTCTGTCTCCCTCTACAGTTCTTACCTTCGACTGTTCCCTCACTAGCAAATTGACCAATCCAGTATGTCTCAAAATATGACCTACCAGCCTGTCTCTTCTTTCTGTAAGCTTCTTCCACAAACTTCTTTTCTCACCCATCATTTCCAAAACTCGTTCATTTCTTACTTTGTCTGTCCATTTAATTTTCGGCATTCTTCTGTAGTACCACATTTCAAATGCTTCAATTTTCTTTATTTCCGGTATTTCTAAAGTCCATGTTTCGCTACCGTAAAGTGCTGTGCTCCACACATAGAGTTTTAAAAAGTTCTTTCTAATTCCTATATCAATATTTGAAACTAAAAAATTTCTCTTTTTCATGAAGGCTCTTTTTGCTTGTGGTATTCTGCTTTTAACATCATTCCTGCTTCGGCCATCGGTTGTAATTTTGTTTCCGAAGTAAGAGAATTCCCTTACTTCTCCAATTGCATCCGATCCTATTTTTATATTTAATCTACTAGTGTTGGTATCATTGCTGACAAAAACAATATTAATAGGAGAAAACGTCCTACGACAAAACCTCCAACGACACTGCCTGTGAAGATATGGCAGATATCGGTGCTGTGATGATGGTGATGGTGGTCGCGGGATCGTGTTGTCGTAGCAGGCTGCTGCCAGCGTGCAGAGCCGTGGCTGGCGGTGGAGGCAGTGAACTGCCGCGGGCGGGGCGCGACCAGCGGACCGCGGCGCGGCGTGTCGCCGACCGCAGTCCCTGTAAATGCTAATGGCGCTCGCGCTGCATTATTCATAGCCACACCACACCACTCTCACGCGAATCCCAACACCAGTACTCAAAATCAAATTCACTCCACACACCAGCGATATTACAATACAGAAGTCAGTACACTGCACTGCGATCGTGAGAACTCATCCTGGCGCGGGGTCGACATGTTGCGCAGTCTGAGCTAGCGGCGTAGTGGAGGTTAAGTAAGCGGATGTTCAGTGTTTGACATCCGTGGATACGGATTTTTCGCGGAACCGGATGCGGAGGTGAAAAAGTAGATTTATAATTTTTTAGATCTTAATATTTTGTCAAAAATAAACCTGAAATTAAAATAACTATATTTTTTATCCGGAAAAATATCAAAAGTTGTGGAGCAGAAATTGAAAAGTGTGCAGCATTTTTCTGTTTTTATGTGTATATTGTCTACAGTAACACTGCTTATTTGGAGATTGCGGTACATTTTTTGGGTGCAAAATGAATTAAAATCAATCGTGATTAGTATACGAGTTGGTTTAAGATATGTTGAAAATTGTATTTATTCATGTACTCAAACTAGCCTCGTTGGTACCTTCTGAACGCCTCTTCTCAAAGACAGTGAGTAGCCACTGTCTCTCAAACTACGAATAGACCTCATGGAAAAAGGTTAGACAGACCACTGTTTTCAGGATCTGCTGACGCTGAATATTTGGAGACCTATTATTTTTCAATAAACCACCTCAAATTTACTATCTGATTTTGATTTACATACTTATTTCTAAAATAATATATACAAATATCGATATCTGCCTGGCGTCTCTTTTTATTATTATTTTTACAGCATTATCAATCCTTGTTTGAGGATGCAGCCTCTTTAAGCCAGATGAGCTATATTTTACAATTTAATGGTATATAATTTGGATCTAGTTCCTTGCAGGCTGACCGATTTTGAGGTTCTCAATTCGTCTGTATTTTTTTTTTTTTTTTAATGTATGTTCAGTGATACCTTCGCCAATTTTGAACCGATTTAAATGAAATTTTTTAGTGGATAGGGTATACCTCCAAAGTGGTCCCACATGTATTCCACATTTTTTTATTCGAGCTCGATGAAACTTTGGACATATATAGCCAAAAATAATGAGAAAAATACTGTCAACTTTTGGTTTAAAAAAACTGAACCCCTGTCCCGCTATCCACCCCCTTAATTATTGCCAATTTTCTTTTTTTCAAAGCTACAGTCGACACCATTTAACAGATCTCCATTAAAGTTGGCATATACAAGTAATTTTTCATGGAGAAGGTTTATGACCAAAAAATTTAACTAAATAAATAAATAAACCACCCCATGTCTCCCTTTACACCCCTTAATTTTATAGAAATCTACATTTCTTATCTGATTTTTATTGAACTTTGCCCATGTATACTTTAAAACAAAGAGAAAAATCCTGTCAACATTTGGTTTGCCAAATCTCAACCACTTTCCCTCCTTCAACCCCATTAACTTTTGTCAATGTTCTTTATAAAAAAAGCTACAGTCGCGATCGTTTGACCGATTACCATGAAAGTGGGTGCTTATATGTATTTTTTCACGAAGAAGGTATCTGACCAAAATAACTAAAAACCACCCCCTCCCTTCCCATTAAACCGCTTAATTTTTATACACAACCACAGTATTTATCCGGTTTAGACAGAACTTAACAAATTTTTACTATAAAACAAAGAGATTGAAAAAACTGAACCCCTCTCCCAGTTTCCACCCCCTTGATTTTTGTCAATGTCTTTTTAGAAAGCTACAGTTGACACCATTTGACCGATCTTTATAAAAGTTAGCACATATATATGTAACTTTTTATGGATACGATTTCTGACAAAAAAAATAAAAGAAACTACCCTAGCTCCCCTTCCCTTAATATTTGTACAAAAGCCACATTTTAATCCGATTCGGTGGAACTTCGCATGCCTATACTTTAAAACAAATACAAAAAGAAATCTACTGTCCACATAACTTTCACAAAAACGCAAACCCTATCCCCCTTTCTACCCCTTTCATTACGATCAATGTTCTTTATACAAAGCTACCATTTCTTTCTGATTTCGAAGAAAGTATGCACATGTATACTGCAAACAAAAATAGAAAAACACTGTCTACATTTGGTTTCGAGAGTCCAAACTCCGCTCCTTCCTTTCCATCCTTTAATCTACACAACGCTACAGGTTCTATCCGATTCTGAAGGAAATTTGCACACATATAGAACAATTTTGTTTAAATTGGGTTGCAGAAGCCCAACCCCTGTTCCCTTCTACCCCCACTCCTCCTAATTTCCAATGTTCTTTATGGATACCCACAGTTTTTTTATCAGATTCGATGAAACACTTTACATGTATACTTAAAAACAAGGAGAAACATAGTGTCTACATTCTGTTTATAAAACCCTACCAGTCACTCCCATACCCCATTTAATTTTTACAAATGTTCTTTACTCAAAGCTACAGTTTTATCTGGTTTCGATGGAAAACTGCACATGTATACTTTAAAACAAAGAAAAAAATATTGCCCACACTAGCATTACAAAAAACAAACTACCCTTCATCTCCACAACCCTTAATTGTTTTTTATAAATACCTACAGTTTTATCTTATATCAATAGAAATTTACACATGCATACTTTAAATCAATCAGAAAAGGCAGCCTACATTTGGTATACAAAATCCCAATCCCTCTTTCCCTTTACCCTCACCCCTTTTAATTTCCAATGTTCTTTATAAAAATCCACATTTTTAAATCCCGTCAAAATCAATTAAGCTATTTTTAAGTCATGGCATAGTATTTATAAAATAAATATGTCAGAATGTCTCAACATGTACTTCAGATTTCAACTTGGATCCCAAGCTTTCACGTTGTGAAAACCAATTAAAAATCTATATTTTCTGTGTGATGCCGGAGCAAACAGATATTTTCTAGAGACAGATTTCTGTATGTGGTATGTATTAATGACCAGATGTTACGCCTGGACCAAAATTTATACTGGCATTCCTTAGCACAACACCCAATTCACCCCGTTCTGGAAGTTGTTGTGGTATATAAAGACAGAATTCTTCTTTGAAAGCAAGCGCTTTAATCCCTGAGCTACCAGGAAGTTCGCAAAATTGGAACTGCTGCGGCATATTTAAAATACAAAACAAACCATAATACCACTAAAATTTTAAAAATAAAATAATTGTTTAAAAAAACATAAAAACCGCCTTTTTTTAAAGATGTACTGGCATGTTTGATTTAAAAACTATGGAATTTCTTCCGTATGCTCTCCAGCCCAGCTTTATGGGTCTGTAGATATCAGCCTTTGAGTCGCCATTCATGTTGATCAGTTGACAAAGATAGATGTACTGATCTAAGGACTCAATACCAGCTTCTTTCGTGTCTGCTTTGTCTTCATCTACACATTTGTTTTACATGAATTTGCTTTTGGACAGGTTTATTTCAAAGCCCACTTTTCTACAAGCTGCCTCTATTTCATGTATCAGTTCTTTTAGATCTTCCAGATTGTTTGAGAGTAAAACTATATCCCACAAAAACAATTCTTGTAAAAGTAGGCCAAATCTCGTGTAGGGACAAAATGTTATGAGATCCTCTTGTGAGCCAAGTCTACACTTTACAGTTTGTATTCACTTTGTGAAACAGAATGGTTTCTTTCGTAATCATAGATCGTTTCCTTAGAATATAAAACATCTGGTGACGTAGCCATAATGCGCTCCATGTTTTAGTTAACCTATATAAATACCTTAAATGTGTTGCTTAATCAAACATATAAATACGTACAAGCCAAGATTTCCATCGTTCTTTTACGAATTTGAGAAGTATATATATTTCAATAAAAATTATGACGTGCATAGTGACCAGGTCACCAGATTTTTTTATTTATTTTTTTATTCTAAATAAACGATCTATGACACCGAGAGAAACCATTCTGTTTCACAAAGTGAAGTGAATACAACTGTAAAGTGTAGACTTGGATCAGAATAAGATCTCACTACACGAACACGAGACTTGGCCTATTTTTACAAGAATTGTTTTTATGGGATCTCATTTCTTTTTGTAAGTTTATTGCTTATTCTGAATTACTGCTTAAATGTAATGATTCCATTTGTAAATTGGTAAATAAGAACATTTCGGAATTGAAGACATCAATCTACGTTATCAACAATGCCCCACTCTCTGAAAACAATGGGTGTGCGCTGTAGCCGAGCAATGGAGATTGCCGCTGGTTTAACTACCGCCATAGATAAATTACTTCCAAACCAAGCATACCAGCAAAATAAAATTTAAGATATCAGTTAAACTTGCCGATCTCTACGTATTAAAAAGTTCCCAGGCATATAGCTGCATCCGGAGCAAAGCAATTAAAACGCAAATATGTTCCAGAATTTTTCATGTTTGGGATTGTAATTAAATAAATACGGGGAAAAGCGCCAATTCTAGACTTTATTGCGATTTAGAGATGAAACCGTATGTGCGCTCCAAATTACTTGTTTCTAGGATTACACGAAGTACAGTGGAATTTTTATGTCTGGGTGTTGTGGTCGAAATAAAATTTTCAATTTCAATAACTTCAAAAGTAAGGAAAGGAAAGAAGTAAAATTTAACCCGTTGGTTAAATTTAGTAAGTTCACTCTACAGTGAAAATCTGAGGTGTATAAAGTTATTAGGATAGAAAGCGATTTCAAGTTAGGGGTAGGTAAGGCGTAGATATATGGACTTTTCTTATAATATGTGGGTAAAATGTTATCTGTGTACCAACTTTCAGCTTTCTACGGCTACGGGAAGTGCCTTAGAGTTTTGATGATCATCAGTCAGTCAGTCAGTGAGTGAGTGACCAAAACACTGAAGTTTCCATCCGAATAACATCCGAACTAAGAACAGTAACGAAACAAAATTTAGTATGTTTGCTAAGATTGCTGATATCTATGCATGTAGCATGAATACTACCGAAGAAACTCAGGTTCAAAAATGGCCCGAATCGCTTCGATTCGACTTGGCAGTACCGTGCACCCAAATCATCAGCGTCGATATAAATATCGATATGTTTATCGATATTGATATTTGCTTGCATGGTTAGCTGTCGCTGGGGAGTGACTCCTCGTGGTATTCAGTAGCTGGTCGAACCATTGGCAGAGGACCGGAAGTGGCCCCTGTGAGTTATGCCGGCCGCTGTGTCTCGGCGCTGCATTAAAGGGAAATTTATTAAAAACGCCGCCGTTATGAATTTCGATCCGTCACCACACACATAATGCGCCCGTCCCTCTCGGGCAGTAAAACGAGACTTTTTGTCCGTCCAGTAGGCCTATAAGTCCTTTGTTAATGCCTCCACTCCCAGCCTGAAACATGGAAGCCGTGAGCACTAACGTCCCAGGTGAAACAGCTTCAAGCCCAGCACCACAACGGAACGAGGGGCTTCACCGCGGAACACGCTACAGGGAAATACAGTAGGCAACAGAATCAGCCCCAACCTGCGCAGGCTATTACGAAAAAAAATGATAAAAATAACCAGCAGACATCAGTTTCATCGTGACTACATGATATGACTTCCACGGTCATTATATGCGGCCAAGAACGCAATCACTAACACATATGATAAAAGAGCTGAAATTGGATTCATTGGAAGACCGGAGGAGGGTGAAGAGGGCCATGGGAGTGTACAAGGCGTATAGTCGAGATGAGACGTGGAAAGATATTGGTGTAAGAATTAAAAGTAATTCATAGAATGGAAAAGATGACCATGACCATAAGCTGGCACTCGATTTCAGGCACAAGGATGTGGGAAGATTCTCTTTTGTAGGTAAGGGTGTCAGGGATTAGAATAAGTTACCAAGTGAATTGATGAATAATTTACCAAAATCGTTGAAAGAATTTAAAGTTGAAATTTGTAGAGGACATATGTACGTGGGTGCAGGAAAGGGAGCAAGATGAGTGTGTAGGAAATTGCTCGGAGCGTGCGCTCCATTGCAGTTTTAATTAACTCTAACTTATATTCGATCAAATTATTTTAGTGTCATTTAATAGCATTTCATCAAGTTCGCGTGGTATTCAGTTCAATTTATTTTATTTTATCTAAGTTTTACGATTCATACTTCTTGTATATACAGCATTAAGTAATTTTCTTATTAGTATGGAATGTTCTTAGATAGTCTAATATTTGTTATTAATAGATCCGTTCCAGAATGTTCAATGGCTTGTTTCATTTTTTTTTTTTTTTTTTTTTTTTTTTACTGGACGAGGAGCTATCCAGAATATTTAGTGAACGGAGTGCATTACAGAATAGCATAATGGCGTAGGCAGTGTGAAGGATATACAGGACACAAGCGGGTTGGTATAACTGTAATCGTATAAAGAGAAAAGCCACCAAACATAGTTAGAAATGTATTGTATTGACGTGCGATGTCCAGCTACTAGGAATCTATTTCTTACAAAACGCTTATCATTGTCGCGATGTTCTGTCACACGGTGACGTCACGCTATGACGTCACGCTTTTCGCCTCCGTTTCCCTGCTTGCGGCCATTGAAAGAAAAGTATAAATTTAGTAAAAATCGACATATTAATTATTTGTTGCTTTTTCTTAATTAATGTTCATTCGATGTGGATTTTTTCTAATTCTCTCTGTACAGTGACACCGTCGATACAATAAGCTAAGAAATATCTGCAGTATATAATTTTAAAGATTATGAGCGTTATTTGAAGAAACTTATTAAATAAACGAATTGCTAAAATTTTGCGTTCAACGCGTCGTTTTTGACTGCTTACAAGATATTTGCATTTGATGTAGTAAGTTTAAGTTACCCCCTAAAGGAAACGATTCGTTAGCTGTAGTGACGTCACTGTGTGCTGTTCTGTGAAAAATGAGGTATTACAGTGCCACATTTTTGTAATTCTGCTAAATTCATTTTGCTTCTCGAAACTTTAATTATAGATCATTAATATGCTACGTATGGTGTCCTAGCTGCCATATTTCTGCTTGTTTTATATGATTGAAAATTGTGTAATATCTTGGAAGTAATGCTAGAATCTGTCAGATTATTTCATGCCCTGGTCTAGTATTCGGGAAGATGCGGCCATGCAGAATACATGGATGTTTCCTTAAAAAAGGCCAAGGCGAATTCCTTCCCGTTCCTAGTACCCAGTCCTTTCCCCTCTAATGAGCCGTAAGGTAGAAGCAAGAACAAATTTTCTAAACAATTACCTAAGCTTCCTCACTCAATCACTCACCTAGATAGCTATTTCCTGGAGAAACGGTGACGTCGACCTTCGCAAATTAACAGCGACCAGAGATAACATTAGAGATTCGAGGTCGTGTCCACAATTAAATAGCTAAGCAACTATTACAAAATTAATTGCCATAATACATTTGTTAAGTATGATTTTCGTAGTTCACAGTTAAAAAAATATCGATAACTTTACCGCAGAAAAAACGTGGATCTGATTTTCAGTAACAAGTCGCCAATGAATGAAACAAAAAACTTTCAAAAAAAGCTTAATTTACTCGTGATCTTTGCTGTAATCACAAATCCAAATTGTCATTCCTGCCTAGGCTAAATTTCAATTTAAATAATACTTTCGCTAATATTATTTGCTTTTTACATATTTTACTGACTATTTCGTTAACGGTATTTATTTATGTTCGCTGTACGTGAGTTATCAGGTTATTTAAAGTGGACATCACATCAAATATGTTGCCGAATCGAGTATTCTCACAATTCATTATTTCGGAGTTGCTCAACATTTATTAATCCGCAACTGTATCAAGTTCTCTGGCCGTTAGAGACACTATGACCAAAGATTATATTTTGAATGTTTGCCCAGCCTCAATAAAAAACAACGTAATGCTTTCAAAGCAATTGCTCGCATGCTTTAAAGAGAAATTCTTTAAATTTTGCAGAGTGAACTTAGGGTCAAGTCAAGTTTGTATTTTAGCAAGTTCGAGTCTACCAACCTTTGAAAGAAATATACGGTAGCGCAATAGCATCTCTCTGCGTTTTATAGTCTAATAATACTTCTGAGTTCTTCAAGCTGAAGAGTGTCTGGCATCCCAAGGCTAATTACACGTGAAGTTCGTATTTGGAATTATCACTTCAATCTGTCATAATCCTTAATCTTAAAAACTGGAACTGTTCTCGACAAGTGACGATACGCAAAAAACGGTCATGGCTTACACCAGTAAATAATACAAGTTCACGCCGCCATGACAGATGTAGCTTTCAGTCATACAGTCCTTAATAAACAACGTAATCGCTATCTACTTTAATAGTTCTTCGGCTGTCCCCTCCACCAGCAAATTAACCAATCCAGCATGTCTCAAAATATGGTCTACCAGCCTGTCTCTTCTTTCTGTAAGCTTCTTCCACAAACTTCTTTCCTCACCCATCATTTCCAAAACTCGTTCATTTCTTACTTTGTCTGTCCACTTAATTTTCAGCATTCTTCTGTAGCACCACATTTCAAATCTGTCCTACTTTCAAGTATTATTTATATCCAATCTTTATTTCTATATAGGGCATTTATACAGTTTATAGTTTTACAAAGATCTTTCTTAGAAATGTATTAGGTTTTGAATTCCGGTCGGGTCATGCAAATTTCGGTTAACTATGATTTCCCGAATTAAGTGCCGGCGAATGCTGGGCTTGTTGTCTTAAAAGCCAATGACCGAATTTCTTACCGTTCCTTGTCACCAGTTTTCCTCGGCGTCATCGAGGTGTAAAGCCATAACAAAGATAAGGCTTTGTCACTGCTATATTATGTTTCAAACTGAACGCTTTTCCGATAAGGTTGTTTTCTACTGTGTCTTAGATATAGCATGTAAGAAATCCGCGCGTTTATTGACAAGCTTCTCGATCACTGGAGTTGTTTCAATATTCTTTTTATCATAAATTCTTTTACACTCTGGTTCATGAAACATTAAACTACACTTTAATAACATTTAAAGTTGTACATTAAATTTGATTCAAAAATTACTTCTGCCATTTTTCAGGCACTGCTCGCTATAATCAAACTTTCTCCGTTCTAATCTCCCTCCATTGTTCTAAAGATGTCCCTCTTCTATTTCATACTCACATGTCTTGCTAATCCAAACACTTAATAAGACGCCATATTAAAAATTACAGCAACATATTTCACGAGAGGCAATTCCGTTCCCTCTCAAGCATCACCTTATTTTAATTTAGATAAAACGCAATGCAGCGCGCGCTCCGGTGGCACTTGCCTTACACATCACTCCTCCCCCTATTCTGCACCAACCTACTTTTGTCCTCTACAAATTTAAAATTCAATTTTTTCAATGTTTTTGGTAAATTATTGTTCATTTTCTTGGTAATTTATTTCAATTCCTGAGCCTGTTACCTAAAAAAGAGAAATCTTCATACACCCTTATGCCTGAAATCGAGTGTCAG
>JARYHS010008075.1:187665474-187692603 GCA_031002005.1 Vandiemenella viatica
GTCGTTGAATGCTGGGAACGGAGGCGGGGCCGTGGGTTGGCGGAGATTCCTGACTTCTGCAATCAGTTGTCTCTGAGATTCGAAGAACTGATGTAGAAGTCCTTGGAGGAACTGTGCCATTCCGTAGGTGCTGCTGGCGTAGCCATGATGGTCGAGAGTTCTTATCCCAACCTTGTCGCCACTGAAGTGAACTACACTTAACGGTTCCTTGAAGTTTGTTACTCGGTTACACAATACAACAGGTAACCCATAAACAAATGTGGGTACAGTTATCAGAAGACCGTCGAGAATTTCAGCCTGGTCCTGATCCGGGGTAGAGTGACGGCTTCTACTTCTCGCGAACTTCCGGTGGTCTTCTGTAGTTGACGCTGGTTCAGCGGTCAAGCTGGAACTGGCGGTGGAGCGGCCGGCTACGCTTATATAGGCGGCCTGGCGCAGGAATTCCGTTGTGTGGTAGTACGGCGACCTCTGTAAGAAATAGTCCCACTTAGCTTCTAGATGATTCTATTTGTTTTCCTGGTTTGTTTTGATGCCTCTGCGCCTGTTTGGAGTCGTATATGTATCCCGGCGTGCAGGCGCGTTGTGTGTGAGGTCTGCCTGGCAGGGGCCTTTACTGGCAGACTGAACAACCGCCATAGATAAATTACTTCCAAACCAAGCATACCAGCAAAATAAAATTTAAGATATCAGTTAAACTTGCCGATCTCTACGTATTAAAAAGTTCCCAGGCATATAGCTGCATCCGGAGCAAAGCAATTAAAACGCAAATTTGTTCCAGAATTTTTTATGTTTGGGATTGTAATTAAATAAATACGGGGAAAAGCACCAATTTTAGACTTTATTGCGATTTAGAGATGAAACCGTATGTGCGCACCAAATTACTTGTTTCTAGGATTACAGGAAGTACAGTGGAATTTTTATGTCTGGGTGTTGTGGTCGAAATAAAATTTTCAATTTCAATAACTTCAAAAGTAAGGAAAGGAAAGAAGTAAAATTTAACCCGTTGGTAAAATTTAGTAAGTTCACTCTACAGTGAAAATCTGAGGTGTTTAAAGTTATTAGGATAGAAAGCGATTTCAAGTTAGGGGTAGGTAAGGCGTAGATATATGGACTTTTCTTATAATATGTGGGGTAAAATGTTATCTGTGTACCAACTTTCAGCTTTCTATGGCTACGGGAAGTGCCTTGGAGTTTTGATGATCATCAGTCAGTCAGTCAGTGAGTGAGTGACCAAACACTGAAGTTTCCATCCGAATAACATCCGAACTAAGAACAGTAACGAAATAAAATTTAGTACATTTGCTAAGATTGCTGATATCGATGCATGTAGCATGAATACTACCGAAGAAACTGAGGTTCAAAAATGGCCCGAATCGCTTCGATTCGACTTGGCAGTTACCGTGCACCCAAATCATCAGCGTCGATATAAATATCGATATGTTTATCGATATTGATATTAGCTTGCATGGTTAGCTGTCGCTGGGGAGTGACTCCTCGTGGTATTCAGTAGCTGGTCGAACCATTGGCAGAGGACCGGAAGTGGCCCCTGTGAGTTATGCCGGCCGCTGTGTCTCGGCGCTGCATTAAAGGGAAATTTATTAAAAACGCCGCCGTTATGAATTTCGATCCGTCACCACACACATAATGCGCCCGTCCCTCTCGGGCAGTAAAACGAGACTTTTTGTCCGTCCAGTAGGCCTATAAGTCTTTTGTTAATGCCTCCACTCCCAGCCTGAAACATGGAAGCCGTGAGCACTAACGTCCCAGGTGAAACAGCTTCAAGCCCAGCACCACAACGGAACGAGGGGCTTCACCGCGGAACACGCTACAGGGAAATACAGTAGGCAACAGAATCAGCCCCAACCTGCGCAGGCTATTACGAAAAAAAATGATAAAAATAACCAGAAGACATCAGTTTCATCGTGACTACATGATATGACTTCCACGTTCATTATATTCGCCAAGAACGCAATCACTAGCACATATGATAAAAGAGCTGAAATTGGATTCATTGGAAGACAGGAGGAGGGTGAAGAGGGCCATGGGAGTGTACAAGGCGTATAGTGGTGATGAGACGTGGAAAGATATTGGTGTAAGAATTAAAAGTAATGCATAGAATGGAAAAGATGACCATGACCATAAGCTGGCACTCGATTTCAGGCACAAGGGTGTGGGAAGATTCTCTTTTGTAGGTAAGGGTGTCAGGGATTAGAATAAGTTACCAAGTGAATTGATGAATAATTTACCAAAATTTTCTAATTCTCTCTCTACAGTGACAGCGTCGATACAATAAGCTAAGAAATATCTGCAGTAAATAATTTTAAAGATTATGAGCGTTATTTGAAGAAACTTATTAAATAAACGAATTGCTAAAATTTTGCGTTCAACGCGTCGTTTTTGACTGCTTACAAGATATTTGCATTTGATGTAGTAAGTTTAAGTCACCCCCTAAAGGAAACGATTCGTTAGCTGTAGTGACGTCACTGTGTGCTGTTCTGTGAAAAATGAGGGATTACAGTGCCACATTTTTGTAATTCTGCTAAATTCATTTTGCTTCTTGAAACTTTAATTATAGATCATTAATATGCTACGTATGGTGTCCTAGCTGCCATATTTCTGCTTGTTTTATATGATTGAAAATTGTGTAATATCTTGGAAGTAATGCTAGAATCTGTCAGATTATTTCATGCCCTGGTCTAGTATTCGGGAAAATGCGGGTTAGAACCCCGTCCGGCCATTCAGAATACATGGATGTTTCCTTAAAAAAGGCCAAGGTCGAATTCCTTCCCGTTCCTAGTACCCAGTCCTTTCCCACCTCTAATGAGCCGTAAGGTAGAAGCAAGAATAAATTTTCTAAACAATTACCTAAGCTTCCTCACTCAATCTCTCACCTCGATAGCTGTTTCCTGGAGAACGGTGACGTCGACTTCGCAAATTAACAGCGACCAGAGATAACATTAGAGATTCGAGGTTATGTCCACAATTTAATAGCTAAGCAACTATTACAAAATTAATTGCCATAATACATTTGTTAAGTATGATTTTCGTAGTTCACAGTTAAAAAAATATCGATAACTTTACTGCAGAAAAAACGTGGATCTGTTTTTCAGTAACAAGTCGCCAATGAATGAAACAAAAAACTTTCAAAAAAAGCTTAACTTACTCGTGATCTTTGCTGTAATCACAAATCCAAATTGTCATTCCTGCCTAGGCTAAATTTCAATTTAAATAATACTTTCGCTAATATTATTTGCTTTTTACATATTTTACTGACTTTTCGTTAACGGTATTTATTTATGTTCGCTGTACGTGAGTTATCAGGTTATTTAAAGTGGACATCACATCAAATATGTTGCCGAATCGAGTATTCTGGCAATTCATTATTTCGGAGTTGCTCAACATTTATTAATCCGCAACTGTATCAAGTTCTCTGGCCGTTAGAGATACTATGACCAAAGATTATATTTTGAATGTTTGCCCAGCCTCAATAAAAAAACAACGTAATGCTTTCAAAGCAATTGCTCGCATGCTTTAAAGAGAAATTCTTTAAATTTTGCAGAGTGAACTTAGGTTCAAGTCAAGTTTGTATTTTAGCAAGTTCGAGTCTACCAACCTTTGAAAGAATTATACGGTAGCGCAATAGTATCTCTCTGCGTATTATAGTCTAATAATACTTCTGAGTTCTTCAAGCTGAAGAGATGTCTGGCATCCCAAGGCTAATTACACGTGAAGTTCGTATTTGGAATTATCACTTCAATCTGTCATAATCCTTAATCTTAAAAACTGGAACTGTTCTGGACCAGTGACGATACGCAAAAAACGGTCATGGCTTACACCAGTAAATAATACAAGTTCACGCCGCCATGACAGATGTAGCTTTCAGTCATACAGTCCTTAATAAACAACGTAATCCATATCTACTTTAATAGTTCTTCGGCTGTCCCCTCCACCAGCAAATTAACCAATCCAGCATGTCTCAAAATATGGTCTACCAGCCTGTCTCTTCTTTCTGTAAGCTTCTTCCACAAACTTCTTTTCCTCACCCATCATTTCCAAAACTCGTTCATTTCTTACTTTGTCTGTCCACTTAATTTTCAGCATTCTTCTGTAGCACCACATTTCAAATCTGTCCTACTTTCAAGTATTGTTTATATCCAATCTTTATTTCTATATAGGGCATTTATACAGTTTATAGTTTTACAAAGATCTTTCTTAGAAATGTATTAGGTTTTAATTCCTGTCGGGTCATGCAAATTTCGGTTAACTATGATTTCCCGAATTAAGTGCCGGCGAATGCTGGGCTTGTTGTCTTAAAAGTCAATGACCGAATTTCTTACCGTTCCTTGTCACCAGTCTTTTCCTCGGCGTCATCGAGGTGTAAAGCCATAACAAAGATAAGGCTTTGTCACTGCTATATTATGTTTCAAACTGAAACGCTTTTTCCGATAAGGGTTGTTTCTACTGTGTCTTAGATATAGCATGTAAGAAATCCGCGCGTTTATTGACAAGCTTCTAAATCACTGGAGTTGTTTCAATGTTCTTTTTATCATAAATTCTTTTACACTCTGGTTCATGAAACATTAAACTACACTTTAATAACATTTAAAGTTGTACATTAAATTTGATTCAAAAATTACTTCTGCCATTTTTCAGGCACTGCTCGCTATAATCAAACTTTCTCCGTTCTAATCTCCCTCCATTGTTCTAAAGATGTCCCTCTTCTATTTCATACTCACATGTCTTGCTAATCCAAACACTTAATAAGACGCCATATTAAAAATTACAGCAACATATTTCACGAGAGGCAATTCCGTTCCCTCTCAAGCATCACCTTATTTTAATTTAGATAAAACGCAATGCAGCGCGCGCTCCGGTGGCACTTGCCTTACACACCCCTCCTCCCCCTATTCTGCACCAACCTACTTTTGTCCTCTACAAATTTAAAATTCAATTTTTTCAATGTTTTTGGTAAATTATTGTTCATTTCTCTTGGTAATTTATTTCAATTCCTGAGCCTGTTACCTAAAAAGAGAATCTTCATACACCCTTATGCCTGAAATCGAGTGTCAGCTTGTGGTCATGGTCATCTTTTCCCTTCCATGCATTACTTTTAATTCTTACACCAATATCTTGCCATGCCTCATCGCCAGTATAGGCCTTGTACACTGCCATGACCCTCTTCACCCTCCTTCTGTCTTACAATGAGTCCCATTCCAGCTCTTCTATCATCCCTGTTACTGACTGTGTCAGGACTAAAGTATCGAGATAGAAGAATACTCTATTAACTATATAAGAATCAAGTGGCTGTAATAAAAGTAGAGAATCACGAGAGACATGCATCAGTTAAAAAAGCGAGGTGAGACAAGGTCGTAGTCTATTGCCGTTAATATTCAACTTGTATGTAGAAGAAGCAATAAAGAAAGTAAAAGAAAAATTTTAATGTGGCATAAGTGTTCAGCGAGAAAAAATTAGTATGCTACGATTTGCTGACAACATTGTATTGTTAGCAGGAAGGGCTGAGGATATTGAAAAATTACTGAATGCCATGAACAAAATACTGAAGGAAGATTCTGGACTGAATATAAATCAAAGTAACACTAAAGGGATGAAATGAAATATAAAAATACGATCGGATGCAATAGGGGAAGTAAGTGAATTCTGCTACTTGCGAAGCAAAATTACGACCGACGGCCGAAGCAGGAATGATGTTAAAAGCAGAATAGCACTAGTAAAAAGAGCCTTCATGAAAAAGAGAAATCTTTTAGTTTCAAATATTGATCTAGGAATTAGAAAGAACTTTTTAAAACTGTTTGTGTGGATCACAGCACTTTATGGTAGCGAAACATGTACTTTAGGAATACCGGAAATAAAGAAAATTGAAGCATTTGAAATGTGGTGCTACAGAAGAATGCTGAAAATTAAGTGGACAGACAAAGTAAGAAATGAACGAGTTTTGGAAATGATGGGTGAGGAAAGAAGTTTGTGGAAGAAGCTTACAGAAAGAAGAGACAGGCTGGTAGGCCATATTTTGAGACATGCTGGATTGGTTAATTTGCTGGTGGAGGGAACAGTCGAATGTATGAACTGTAGAGGAAGACAGAGATTAGAATATATGAACCGGATAATTGAAGACGTGGATTGTAAGGGGTATGTAGAAATGAAGAGATGTAGAGGTTAGCACAGGATAGGACGGGATGAAGGATTGCATCAAGCCAGTCCAAAGACTCACGACAGCAAAAAGGAAAAGAATAAAATAGTGTCTGTCTTCTGCAGTAATTTCCAGAATCAAATCTAGCAGCCCTTTTTGCACCCTCTGCAACTCAAAATGTAGGTCCCATACTACACTACCAAATTCGAGCAATGGTCTGACCAAAGTCTTACTTCTATCGTACATCCCCTCATTACTCTCTACAACAACTGAAGGATTTTGAAACCTTTTCCTACCACCTGTCCAATGTGTCCTGCCCATTGAAGCTCGTTATCAAATATAATGCCAAGATATTTACATTCGAAGTCTTGAACAAGCAGTTCTTTCCCCACCTTATAGTCATAATGAACCATTAGTTCTTTATTTGTTTTAGCATATATTATCGTGCTTTGGTCTATATTCAATTGAAGTTCTGGTCGCACAGTTTTGTGCATGCAGTAGAGTCTGTGAGGAGTGAGATGAGCAGGCAGGCCGACTGCTGCTGGACGAGTGTGGGTGCCGCGCCTAGTCGGGCAGCTTGCTGTGACTGGGGCGGCGAGCGTAATGTGGATTTATCGCCACTTGTCGGCTGCCCGTGGAATGTGGTGACCGCTGAGGACTAGCTCGATCTGCTCGGGACGCCCTGATTTTCGGGGGTCTGCGGATGCGTTCGGATTAACTTCCATCAGGACGCCAAAAGCCCCGGTTTTTGAATGAAGTGATAAAAAGTCACTACTCATCGCAAAAAATGAAATCGTGTGTCACACGTCGAGATGCATCGCACCCGACCGTATTCACGGCTTCTCGCACAACTGACCCCACTAACCTGCACAGAGCGCGAAAAACAGTTTACCATATCGCGTGATGGGAAAACTGATTTAGAAAAACACCAGAAATCCAATGAACACAGGAAAAAACAAAAACATGCCAGTGTAACAGCATTGCTAAACATATTTTTAACGTTGATAAAATGAGCACGTATGAAGACAAAATGATAGCTGTGACTCGTAAAGACAAACCACTCGGTCAAGCACAGCCTGTCATGCACTTCACTCGACTGTTAGTCAAAAATTGGTGGTTCTTTGAATGACGACTCTAAAATTGCTAAGAAATTGTCGCTTGGAAGAACAAACACCGGCGGGCTTACGCAAGAACGGAGCGAAGCTCTTCAATTAGTTACTGTGCAGACAACACACACGTGAACTTAGGAGCCGCAATTCAGTCTCTTTCTCTTTTTTTAGTTGTGACTTTACGCCTCGTCGATGTCGAGGTCATTAGAGGCGGGATCGGATTGGGGACAAGGAACGGGAATGAATTCGGCCATGGCGTTTTTGAAGGAAGCATCGCGGCATTTGCCTGGAGTGATTTGGGGAGACCGTGCGACACCCAAATCTGGATTCCCGGACGGGGATTCGAGCCGCCGTCCTCCCGAATGCGAGGCCAGAGCGTTAACAACTCACCCACCACGCTCGGTTCAGTTTCTCCAGTTACTGCTCGATGATAATGACGATATTATATCAGCACTATGTCCTGCACACATTTTGCCTAACAGTGCGAAGTATGCTCTGGATTTCAGTAAATTTTGCTTGGAGAATTTCATCCTGAAGCACATACTATTCCAACCGATCTCAAGCTTTAAAATACTTTTATGAGGCGCATGAATCTGAATTTTCCCCAGTCCTGCGATATGTAAAGAAATTGATTATGGCATTGTTACCCGAGAGACCACGGTTAAGAAGCGTTCATAAACTACGTGGCTTGGTCTAGGAGGCGTAGGGATACGTGAAAAAAAAGGGGGGGGGTTCCGAGCCAAGGCATGTAGCTTTTCTTTCATATTATTTGTCACAGTTAAATAAGGTACAGGACTTTTTTTTTAATCTGCTTAACGTCTCTCTAACAGCGAGGTCTTTAGAGACGGGAAAGGATGGGGGGCAAGGAATGAGAAGGAATTCGGCCATGACATTTTTAAGGAAGCATCCCGGCATTTGCCTGGAGAGATTTGGGAAACCATGGAAAACCCAAATCTGGATGCTCGGATGGGGATTCGAACCACCGTCCTCCCGAATGCGAGGCCAGAACGCTAGCCGTTACACCACCATGCTCGGTGGTACAGGACATACAACAGCATGTGGATATTTATTTCTGTCATTTAATTATCTCCGTATGTAATTTACGATAGTGTGACAAGAGAAAACAGTACAAAATGTCTTCTGGAATCAATAGGTAAAAAAAAATCTATGTGATACTTGGAGGGAAAAATGGAGGGGGGGGCGGTTCACAGGAGGCCAAAATGGTGTTACGTAGTTTATGGACACTCCCTTAAGAATGTTTCAATTTACTGCGCACGCGTCTGTGTCATGGCTGCCGTAACCTAACACGGTAGTCCTACCGGGTAAACATGGAGCGTCCTAGCGAGCTTCACAAGAACAAAGTAAAGCTTAGCCAGATGTGAAGGTCAGCTTTTAAGGTCACAATAATTCCAGATGAGAAGGGATTCGAATCGGGGAGCTTTTGCTCCCCAGTCACGCGCTTTTAACCAACTGACCACTAGGGTCAGCAAAGTGGTCGATAACACTTCTCCAGTGGTCGATTAATACTAAAGAGGATCGGATAAACTGCCTAAGGAACAATAGGAATGTTCGAATTAAAATCAGGTCAATAAATCTAATTAAAACTCGTCATCTCAATCTCTGTCTGTCTGAGAAGTAATGTGAAGTATATGATGAAAGTTTCAACCAATCACTTTTGCACCCTGAGGTAAGGTGGTTGTCTAGAGGTGTTTGTTTGCAGTTCTTCTTATGTATGTAGATCCATCGCTATGTGACGAGTTAAAACAGTACATAAACCACTTGTGCTATATGGCAGACCTTTATTCGAAATTTATTCCAATCTTTCTATAATTTTATTATTTTTTGACATTACAATAACCGTGGATAATATCTCCACTTTTCTCTTAACGGTAATGGGTGGATTTTGTAACATATGGGAACTGTGAATTATTTCATTAGATTAATGTGCAGGACTCCTTATTGTTTAGCCTTAGAAATTAGAAAAATTATTAAATGTTTGTATTAAGTACTGAATCTGGGGGTCGATATGAAGGGTAAAAAGTTTGGCGACTTCTGCACTAGATCGATTAACGCGATGGTTGTCACTTCTCGCCGCTATTGAACGTGCCACGAAATCGTTCGACTTCCTAAAAGATTGCTTTATAATTTATATCTTTGGTAGAAAACGAATGACCCACTGCGCTCTTGACATTCTTCAACCGTACGTGTCTTTCTTCGAAAATACACTGTAAGTCAAACGTTATACTGAGCAGTATGCATCCTTTTTTTTTAATCTCTGTCTTCCTCTACAGTTCTTACCTTCGACTGTTCCCTCCACCAATCCAGCCTATCTCTTCTTTCTGTAAGTTTCTTCCACAAACTTCTTTCCTCACCCATCATTTCCAAAACTCGTTCATTTCATACTTTGTCTGTCCACTTAATTTTCAGCATTCTTCTGTAGCACCACATTTTAAATGTTTCAATTTTCTTTCTTTCAGGTATTCCTGAAGTCAATTTTTCGCTAGCATAAAGTGCTGTGAGTTTTGCACCTTACGAACTCTTTTTTGTCACAGTCCTTAGTGTAGGTCGCATGCCACAGAGTAGACGGTGGGTACTGCGATACATGGCGACCGTGGACAGGACGCAGTGACGGATGCGGCCGATACGCGCCTGATCACGGAGATACGGATCAGCGCGACGCCCCGCCGCGCTCGGGATGGACTCTCCAATTTATTAGTCGGTTAAAAAGACACGCGGCTCCCGCCGGCCTCCACACCTGTGGAATCGCATCTGTATGTATGAGCTCGTGCTCCCCGAGAGGATATATTAATGACTCTATTTCCAACTACCACAGTTCGCCATATATCAGCAGCGAGGAGGGCTTTCCAGGAAACGAGGTAGCCGGCGAGGATATGTCGAAACGACTCTACACTCAAATTGGATAAATCGTATAATGCGGTGAGCATGAGTGAGGGGGCCAGACAACGCGATGGAAGAAAAGGTTTAACAGCTGAAATTTCCGAGTGACGAAGAGATTTATGAAAGAATGTTAACGAGGGGGAAGGAAAAAGCAAACTTTGGAACGTAAGAGATGGTGGTCGTCCATTGTGCATCTGTCTAACTCACTGATAGCCAGTTCATCTACATCTGTACTTCATAGAACATGTCGCGGCTGAGGGTGCTTCATACGGTGACTAATAGCCAACGACACGAGGGGAGAAATAATGTCAGTAAGACATCTTATTTGCCACTACGGTTGTACTTTGTGGTAATTTGCGTCATTATATGGAAAAAGTTGAAAAAAAAAATTAATTTCCACAAAGTGTTTAACATTATAAACCGGTCAAGATTGTATGAAACAAATAAACTAACGAAAAACTCAACTGAGTGCGCATTAATTGAGTGGTCAGCCGGCAAGCCGCACTCTGTAACTCTGCTTCCCATTCGGTAGAGGTAACCGTCTCAATCTTTGGAAAAATACGCGAAACTGCCAAACAGAGAACGTGTTCACTCGTCGAGACGGCGATGTAGCCATGTCGCGCATCGGCGTCAGTGTCAATACTATGCGTCATAGACCTCTGGACGGCAAATAAACGAAAATTAAAAAAAAAAAAACAATAGCAGTCATTGGAGATTGACGACAGAAGTGAAAAAGTCAATAGCGCAATCACTGGGACTCATCAAGGAATTGTCTTTTTGGCCTGAAAACTGTTGCACACGTTCGTTTGGTGATACTATTTACTACATGTTGCTCTTAGAGCTGTAAAATGTATAGATACCTCACAAAATTCACTCGAAAAGTGCGGTAACGAGCCGACAAGCCTTATAGCGAAGTATAATGACCATGCACACGTTCTTTGAATTATATTATTTGGGAATATGTTGTTATAAAAGTATAAATATGGAAAAGATTACACACTAAAAACAAAAAACTTTGAACCGTAAGCGAATCTACATCTACATCTATACTCTGCAAATCACAAATACTGTGGGTGGCAGAGGGTGCTAAGCACCAATCCTAATTCTGCGCATTCCAATCCCGAACAGATCGAGAAAAGAAGGAATACATAAATGAATCAGTACGGCATCTTATTTCTCTAATCTTATCCCTCCTGTCATTGCGAACCTAAGTAGATTGGCGGAAGAAGTATTTCGTTGCACTCTTAACTTAAAGATTTTTGCATATTCTCCAGCAAATTCAAACGAAAACGACGTCGTCTGTCCGCCAAACAATCCCAGCCCAACACACGGATTAGCTCTGTGACACTTACGTAAGGACTGTAACTAGCAAGTCACGAATCGAGCGGCTCACCTCTGTACTTTCTCCAATGTGTCAGTCAATCCCATGCGATACGGATCCCAAATTCCACAACAGTATTCCAAATGCGGACGCACTAGTGTTTTGTACGCTATTTCGTTTGTATGAGCGTTACAACTTCTCAAAATAAATGCAAAGCGAATGTTGGATGTCCAACGATAACTCGTACATCGTCAAGAAACATATCCGCATGTTATGTCCAAGATGTTAATATTCTACGGCATTTATCAAAGTAGGTTGCGGCAATATTAACGTAGCTTATGTTTAGGTTAAAAGTGCGGCAATAGGCTTGTTCCAGCATTAGGTGGAAGGCATTTATTTTTTATAGTTGAAATGCAGCCTGTTTCAAAATGGCGTTTGGTTGTTGTTATTAAAGCATAATTCGCAAGAAATTTGGATTTATTAATCATTTGTCATCATTTTCAAACAGAATCATTAGCGGCGCCTGAGGATAGGTTGCAATGCAGCCTGGACCAAAGTGGACATAGACGCTTCGCTTTGTAGCTTAATGGACTTGAAATTTTGTTTTTATAATAAAGTTGGTTTGGTTTTGATCGTTGTTGGTTGGTTGTTGATCCATTTTGTTGCACCTTACCAATTGCTGGAAGTCTCTTATGACCATCGCTTAGTGTGTAATGTTACAGCAACTTTTTTTTAATTTTGCGTGAATTTTGTGCGTTATACACTATCTTTATGGGTGTAATAGAAACGAAAGTTAATAAATAATATAGTCGAAGGAACATGGCAATATGCTTTATCCTAGTCGCTCATTACTGCACTTTTCGAGTGAAGTTTGTGAGGTATCTATACATTGTACACCTCTAAGATCAACGTATATTAAATAGTATCACCAAACTAATATGTGCAACAGTTTTCAGACGAAAACTACATCTCCTTGATGAGTCCCGGTGATTGCGCTATTACCGTGAAAAACTTAAAACTGATAATATCATACGCGCAATACGTCATACTTACAGTTAAAGATATACTACATAATAGCAAACAATTCCGTGTGGTGGTAATGAAATATTGACCCTGTTTGTATTGGCGGCGCATTCCACCTCTCTCCTAGCCGCCTTAAACTAACCCGGTAGTCCTACCAAGTACAGCGGACCTACAGTTAACGTGGAATCCGACCCACGGAAGCGTTCTGGCGTACTTCATAATACGCAACAAGCTGTGCCAGAGGTGAAGGTGGGTTAAAAGTCTATTGAAATCGCCCGCCGAGACAGAGATTCGAACCGGGGACCTTTCGTTCGCCAGTCAGACAGCTTAACCACTGAGCCACCAGACCACAACAGATACACTGTTAACATTAGCATGTCGCTACGCTCCTCATAAGATTTTACCAACCAAATATCGCCCCAATGCGCCTTAAGAATTTTTCGCTTCCAAAACTAAAAATCTAACTTAATTCTGAGCCCAACGGTTAGTCGAATTTTGCCGAAGAAGATGCACCAAGTAATTGTGTCAGAGGCAAGAATGTTAATTGCTAGGAACGTCCCGGTGAAGCTCATATAATCATATACAACCCCTGAATATTGTGGGTTTGTATGAACAACGGATACAGAAATTACGGCTGAGGGGGAAAGGGAGGAGAGGGTTTAGGTGTCTTTAAGTCAAACCTCAACAGTATTTTCTATTGGTTTTAAAGTATATGTATGCAAGGTTCCATCAAAATCGGATAAAAACTGTGTGTTTGTATAAAGATTTTGCGAAAAGCGTCCTGCGCGCATATCATACGCGCAACAGGTGGGTGTGATCTGACGCGCAACAGGTCGCTTCTAGCGAACTCATAGATTTACCCCCGCCTAACATCGCGTAACGCGACTATAGAAGTATTCACTTTAAAAAATATAAATGGAAACATGCACCGAGAGCGGTCGCGCCTGAAATGCGGCAACCAACTCCAAAAGTAAGGAATCACCCACAATAGGATGAAAAAATAAATATTGATTCACTAAATCCGAAAATAATTGAAAGAAAAACTGAGTGTAGAGAAAGGTCGCCGTAGGTAACCTTCCATCAAAATGGCATTTCGATGAGCGTCGTCTGCATTGCGCCGCTGTCTGAGTATGTCACAGCAACTCTCGGCTCACTGTGTGGAGTTTTGGAAACAGCTCGTCAAATCAAATGAAGTCGAGCTACACTGACGGTAGCTACGACCAAAAACCCCCCCGCCCTTTCAACTAAAAAAAAAAAAAAAAAAAAAAACGAAAGCTCAGCCTAGGTTGAAAGTAATGTGTCCAGGTATCGAACTGGAGACATGTAACACCCCAAAATATCTGGGAGTGACACTCGATAGAACCCTCACATATAGGAAGCGCTGCATAAATTGCAAATAAAAGATCTCTACAAGAAACGACTTACTGCGCAAACTAGTTGGATCACAGTGGGGCAGTCAACCACAAACTATATGTACATCAGCAATGGCCCTTTGTTGCTCTGCTGCAGAATATGCATGCCCAGTTTGGTACTCGTCATCTCACACCAAACTGGTGGATGTAGCCCTCAATAATACCTGTAGACTAAAGCCTACTCCAGTAGACAGGCTTTACCAGCTTTCGGGGATTGCACCACCCTGTATCCGGAGAGAAGTGGCTGCGAACAAGGAGAGGACAAAAGTAGAACGGGAAAGCGCTCATCCACTGCACGGCCATACACCACCAGCCCAGAGACTCAAGTCCAGGAAAAGCTTCCTGAGAACATTGCGGGAACTAATTGGGACTCCTTGGAAGGCAAGAGTACAGTTGTGGCAAATGAAGGTCCCTAACATCTGACAGTTGCAGAGCGCTTGACACCTGGTCATGCAGAGGACTGGAACGTCTGGCGGTCCTTAAATCGATTGCGAATAGGATTGGGCAGGTCCAAGGAAAACCTAGTGAGATGGGGTTATAATGATGCTACAAATATTAAGTGCGAATGTGGTGACTACCAAACTATGAACCATATGCTCCATCAACCATCCTCCAACGAAGGTGATCTGTTTTGAGCAACACAAAAATCACTTGAGGTTGAAAACTACCGGGGGAAATGTATGTAAATTTGCTCAATGTTTTAACTGGTTATTTGATATCTGTGATTCGGGAATAATAATCGCGCTTCTCACGCGATGTGGTCCATTCGTATCTCCGCGAATCGCGCGTCATCGCTAATTTTCTGTGAGTGGAGACTTTCCCGGCGTATCGATGCAACAAAATCTTCTCGGGTGTCCCGCCGGATGGTGGTCAGTTCTACTCGAGCAGTCGAGGAAGCAACACCGTTTTTCCTTAAGCGAGAGTGTATCGCGCGCAGTCCAGTGAAATACCCAGTACTGTGTTTGAAACACATTCAACTTAGTGATACAGTTACATCTACGAATAAGTGCAAGTGAATAGTGAGTGCTATGAAAAGCGGGAGATACGGGGAGGCTGGTGACCCACCGTACAGCCTGCCTGTCGACCAGCAGAAACCCTACAGTCGGCGATGATGAACGCTTTACAGGTTCTTCACACCAACACACCAGAGCTAGACATGGAGATATGTAACCCGGAGACGCACAAGCGGCGCAATGAAGAAAGCAATGGAAGTAACGACAAGCGAAAAGCCTTGGAATTGATTAATGCCATGTATGGGGTTGACGCAGTCAACAACCTAGAAACTCCAAGTCAGATAATCCTGTCGTCAGTGCAAGGCAAGATAAATGACACCCGGTCAGAAAAAGTAACCACCATGTTAGCAGCCGGCCCCCACTCGACCGAAAATAATGGGTCTCGCGTACCTGCATATGTAGACAACAAGGCAAACCGCTACAAAGTAGATTCCCCAGGACCATATTACATATACGTGGAGGGATTAGGAAAGAATATTGGAAACCTACATCCCATGGCATTAGGGAAAATAATATTTGGAAATTGCCCAGAACACAGCAAACTTATCAAAAACATAGTTTCACAAGGGAAAAACAGAATAAAAATAGATCTCGCGACACCACAAGCAGCTAACAGCCTCATAGATTCGCCAGTATTCCCCACACGACAACTCGCAGCATATATTCCGGCACATGTAGTGACTAGACAGGGAGTAATAAGGAATGTAGACACAAGTATTGGGGAGGACGAATTAACCAGCGTTTTCGAATCATCAGTGTCGGTAATTAGAATTAGAAAAATGACAAAAAGAGTGATAACAGATAATGAAGCAAAATTAATCCCATTACGAACCTGTGTAGTGACTTTTGACTCTCAAACTTTACCGGAGTATGTATCTGTATACGGAATGCGTTGTCAAGTATCTCCGTACATAGCAACAGTCCGTCAGTGCTATAACTGTTTGAGATTTGGACATTTAAGTAAACAGTGCAAGTCACAAACAAGATGCACAAAATGTGGAGAAAACCATTTAAAAACACGCTGCACTAACCCAAAACCAAACTGCCTACATTGCCACAAAGAACATGAAGCCACGGACAAATCATGCCCAGTGTTTAACAAGCGGATTAAAATAAACGAGCTATCAGCAAAATTAAATATAACTTTCAGAGAAGCAGAAAACAGTGATCACACAGAAAACATACGCGGACACGGCAACTTCAGCCACGCAGATCCAGGAAAGATCAACCTTCCCGGCACTACCCAACCCGCAGCGGAAGTTTACTGTCCACAGACGCGCTCGCTCGCCTCCACCAGCGGCAACAACAACACGAATCAGACCGCCAGTATATTACCAACAGCAACAACTACCATTAGGGCCCATACAACGTAATCCGTACTCTCCCCAGGCAAGAGAAACATCACAACAGGTTACAACAACATCTAATATAAACCAACGCCCAGCACACTCGGGATACCAGGAAGATAGCACAGTTGAAAAAATATTTAGCATCATTATGCAAATAATTAATGGAATTCAGGGCCCACAGCCCCCCCACTATAGAATCCGCCGCGATAATAGAAATGATTAAAGAATATTTCAAATAAGTAGATCGAAAGGAAGCTTTTAAAACCCACCTGCAAGAAAATGAAGGAATTTCAGATACTACAATGGAATGCACGATCAGCCTTAGCAAACAAGGAATCACTACTTCAAGAACTAGCAGCACAACGAATTGCAGTAGCGGCCCTCAGTGAAACGTGGTTTCGTAAAATAGCATATTTCCAGGGATACTATGTTCTCCAAGAGGACCGTACAGACGGCTATGGAGGAACAGCATTACTAATTAAAACAACCTTAAAATTTCGAGCGGTAGACATAGATCTTTCTAACATACAGCACTTTCAAGCCATCGCTGCTCAGATTGAATTACCAAATTACAACCTCACGGTCGTCTCTATTTACTGTCCTCCACGCACTAAGCCTGATCCGCAGGAGTGGTACAGCCTACTCAAACAACTAGAACCACCGTATATCCTCTGCGGCGACTTCAACGCCCATAGCAGAGTTTGGGGATGCGAATATGAGGACCAGCCGGGCAAAGCAGTGAGGGAACTAATGGATGAATGTAACCTGATCCTCCTCAACGACGGTTCACCCGCATTAATGCCACGGCCAGGATACAGACCTCAGCGGTCGATTTAACCTTAGTATCTCCATCCATATCAACAGACTTCCAGTGGCGCACTGTCTCTTACCCATTAGGTTCGGATCACTTCGCTATCATCATCTCCTACCTCGCTCCAGTAAGACAGCCGGAAACCCACCCTAAAAGCAAATGGAACATAATAAAAGCAGATTGGTGTCGCTACACGCAAATCATAGACACACTACTACATACGTGCACTCAGAATGCCTCACCAGCAGAAAACTATGAATCCTTCATCTCATTAATCAACTACGCAGCGACATTAACGATACCCGAAAGCCGTACACACGCGAAGAAGCCAACACCACCTACTCCGTGGTGGACCCCAGAATCATCCAAAATGATCGCCAAAAGACGACTTGCGTTCAAAAATTACAAACAAGTATCTACACGGGAGTCATACACAGAATACAAGAAAATCGAAGCACAAGCAAAACGTTTCTTTAAACAGCAGAAACAAAAACAGCTGGAGAAGGTACTGTGCTAAAATATCCAAGGACATCCCCATTAGTGAAGTATGGACCATGATCCGGAAAATGAAGAAGAAAACCCGCTCCCTCATCAACTATCACCTGTGATGTGGAAGATATCGCCAAGATATTTGCCCCTCCATCCGTCATCCTACCTCCACTTGCGACTATTATAGAACCAGAAGAACATGACAACGTCTATAACATATTCCAAAGGCCTTTTTCGCTACGTGAACTAGATAGAGCCCTAGACTCATACAGGGACACCGCACCGGGATATGACAATATACATTACGCCATGTTGCGACACCTGCCCCAAAAAGCAAAAACCCACCTCCTACGTTTAATACAACAACTATGGCCATCAGACAAACTCCCAAAAACACTGACTACACATGTAATTGTGCCAATACTGAAACCAGGAAAGGACCCTACGGAACCACTGTCGTACCGCCCAATAGTATTACTATCATGTGTATATAAAACAGCTGAACGTCTATGGAAACACCGCATGGAATGGTGGCTGGAACAGTCTAAACAACTGCCAGAAACACAATTCGGATTCCGGAAATCCTGTAGCACCATGGATAGCCTAGCTATACTGACCACCGACATCTAACGATCCATTAACAATCACGGATACCTACTAGGACTCTTTCTGGACATCTCGAGCGCATATGATAATGTAGAGCTGCCCACACTCATGAGAAAACTACAAAAGATGGGCCTCCCGACCCCTCTACTGCAAGGCATATACTCCTCCTTCCCTCATCGGACGATATATGTTCGCATGAAGAACAACTTATTACATGGACCATTCACCGTAAATCGAGGTATACCGCAGGGCTCCATACTCAGTCCATTATTATACATCATATACACCAGAGAACTAGAATCATTACTGGGACCGCAGATAAAGACCCTTCAGTACTCGGACGACGTCTGTGTATATGTCTACTGTGCATGTTTCTGGACGGCACTCAAGTGGATCTCGGAAGCAGTGAAAAAATTAACCAGTTGGCTTCATCAGCACGGTCTGACCTTATCCCCCCAAAAGTCATCAGTAGTGGTTTTCACACGCAGACGAAGCCCACAATTGCCCAATCATATCCGCTTGGGCCACTATATATTTCCAGTACGAGCAACGGTTAAGTTCTTGGGTATCATTTTAGACAGCAAACTTTCCTGGATTGCGCATGTGGACCATATAACAGCCAGAACGAGCAGCGCCATGAACATACTCCGCGCAGTAGCACACACCTGGTGGGGAGCAGAGCCTGCAACTTGTCTCCTGCTATATAAAACACTGATACGATCACGCATAGAATATGGAAGCATCGTCTTTGGAAACGTGCCGCAACAACAATTACGGAAACTAAACCAGTTACAGTACCAGGCCCTCCGTATCTGCATAGGCGCCATGAAAAATTCGCCCACGAACGCCCTTCTCATCGAAACCATGGAACCGCCACTAGAACTCCGACGACAGTACCTCGCAGAGAAATACCTACTCCAACGACTCTCCTTTTCACAACATCCCCTAATACCGAAGTTGCAGATACTAAGCAAAAGCATGGGACCCTTCGGTGAATCTCGCCCCTCTCGATTCCCGCTCTTAATCTACAGTTACTATAAACTGAGATTCACAGAGCCGCTAATAACGAAGGATTTAACCTTACCAATATTCGCAAAACCCTACGAATGTTCGGTTCCATCACTGCAAACTTATGCACTACCATCCCATCTCAACGATAAATCAGTCTCACGGCTATTATCAACGATGTGGGGGGACTTCATCCAGATCTACACAGACGGATCCAAAAGAGAACGTAACGCAGGATTCGCTTACTACTGCCCGGCCAACAACCACGGAGCATCCTTTTCACTACCACCCGAAGCTTCAAACTACACGGCTGAAATATTAGCAATCAAGGAAGCCATCCAGTACGGAATAGGACAACATTTCAAGAAAATCCTTATACTAACGGACTCCAGAAGCACATTACAGCGGCTCCAGAACCCTCAGTTGAACCTCAATAGCAACAGATACATCATGGACATTATAGAAATGATAATTTCATCTACAGAACAAGACATCAAACTCATGTGGGTAAAAGGACACTCAGGTATTACCTACAACGAGTTAGTAGACTCCCTCGCCAAACGTGGATCCACGGAGGGCTCGCTATTAGCCTTGCCGCTACCATACACAGACTTCCTCCCCCGGGTGAAACAAAAAATGAACCAGGACTTTAAAGAATTGTGGACCAGAACATCACAGCTCAAAGGAAAACACTACGCAGCCATCCAACCAGTAATATCAAAACAAGTCTGGTATAAAGACTTCCACGTGAAACGACAACTCATAACATCAATAATCTGGATGAGATTGGGACATTGCTCTATCCCAAGCTATCTCCATAAAGTGGGAGTAATAGAATCCCCCCTGTGTGACGCAGATAAGGAAGACGAGGCAGACCTGAACCACACATTCTTTAAATGCAGCAAATATTCCACTAACAACCAAAACCTTCAATCCAAACTACTAGCCTTACAGGTTCCGCTGCCGACATCGATTCCAACCCTCCTTGCGACGGGCCAGCCGACGATCTATAGAAGCCTTGTAAATTTCTTACGCGAGGCGCAAATTAATATATAGGTGAAACCAATACAAATAAACGGACACAAGTCACCAGAACTTTATGAATGAAATACCATATGTCAAATTTAGTTTTATATAATATAGGCAAGAGCAAAACTAAACAAAAAAGATAATATAATGCAACTGTAATTTATCAGTTATGAACGTTTTGTAAATAACATATAAATACTAAAGCAACATGCAAATAAAATGCAATCATGAAAATGTATAATATGTAATAGGATTTTGACATGAATGATACTGTATATAAAATTAAACAAAACAGTCAACAAGTATAAGTGGTAAGGTGTAAATTACAAACAATAAGTAAATAATAGGTGAATACACAGATGATACGTAAATAATAAGCAAACAATATGTAAATATGTAAAAAAAAACATAAGATATGTAACATTTCAGATATGAAAAAATATTATTTTGTAAAATAAAACAAAATAGATAAAAAGGTAAAATTTATAATAAATTAGTTATAAACTATGTGTAAATAGTAGGTAAATATGTAACATGTCACAATGCACCAAATAATTGTAACTAGTGATCGCCCAAGGGTCGAAATTCGACCGTATTTCATTAAGTTATTTAGTTTGTTTCATGAAAGAGTAATTATCATTATTTGAATTTGTTCTATTGCGTTTGCTGCGAGCATAGATATGTTATATACTGTATACATTGACACCGTTGGCTGCGAGTGTGTTACAAAACGTTATTACTTTGTGTTGTTTGCCATAATTCCCTGCAATACCTATAAAATTAAAATGATACACTCCACGCGTGACTGTATTCTAAATTTTAGCCTCTGGACTAACCATAGCAAATGATGAAATGTTTTCAAAATAATTTTTGACTTTCTATTCACCGATTGTTCATTTTAATTTAAAATATTCATTTTGATTTAAGACCAGTAAAACTGCTTTAGCTTTATGACAACATGAAGTAAATGCAGTCCTTTCACCTAAGTGACTTCTGATTCGAAATGTTTTGCATTTCAAAACCTGCATTGTAAATTCGAAACTACAAAATTTCTTTTAATGACATTTAGTGCGCATTTGAATGTATCCATCAAAATAATTTCAGCATTTTGTGTGTTCACTATTTAAATTTGGTCTATTTTGAATTTCACGCAAATTGGTATTATTTCTGTCTCTCTCCGACCTGTCAATGTTCTATATCGAGACATAATGGAAGTAGGTGCAAATAAATAATAATAAAAAAAAAACCGTTATGAAATTACTGAAATTCTAAAGTCAAAAGACCCTTAACCAAAGTTTAACCTTTTAAATAATAAAAAGACCATATACATTAATTTTCTAAATGTTCCTTTTATAACTTCAAAGATTATCTCTACTTTATGCGACTCTTTGGTTTGACCAAAGACCACAGAGTATCTCAATGTCAGAGAGTTGGCTCCGATCCGATTTCACTCACACACACGTTCGCGATTTTATTTTTTATTTAATAATGTATCTGTAACATCTTTTAACTATGCTGATTATTTTTTTTCTTTACTGTTGACCAAAGATCACATACATTGGCAGAATAGCTAAGTGTCCTTGACACTTAAAAACATTTGAATGTATACAATGGATGTTTTATTTTATTTAATTTAATGTATTTTTAACACATGTTATATGTGGATTTTGGCTTTATGCACTTCTTCTCCATATAAACTTTAACTATGCTAAATCTTACACTTCTTCGTGCGCGCAATATTCTTAAAAGTGTATCCAACGTTTTCGCTTAGCGTATTAATATATAGATATGCAAAACGATGTTATGAGGGCTGGTGTAATGGTCCTGCGACCAAAAACCAAATAAAGAATTAAAAAAAAAAAAAACTTCAGCTGATCCGCTCGTCGAGTTGGCGAGGAATTTGGACTGTGCGGCCTGTCGCCTGCTCAGGTGATCACGTCAGAGCCCATCCACACGTCTCAACTCACATGGTGGCTAGCCGTGCGTATGTCGCTGCCAGCTGCGAGCACAACCAACTACGCAACAGGGCAATGCATCCCTGTGTCTTACGCAATAAATACGAATTACTTATACTAGAAGTATTCCACTTAACACATACTGCGCGCCCACGGGTAGATTCGGCAATCATGATTAATCGAGCAAAGAAGAGACAGGAGAAACAACGTAGCTACTTCGAAGCTGTAGCAAACCGTGTGTGTTCGTTACTGAGTAACGAGCACATCGCCTCACTCGAACTACCGAAACGTCACTCACAAATTCATTTCGCTACTAGCATTTCTCGTGTGGATGTCAGATAAACGAACAAATACGATGCATCATGCGGTATGAGGAAACGCCTTATACCCATCATTCATGTTTATGAAAAAATTAGTGGTGATATAATATCCTTGGACCATAGATTTTATTATTGTGTTATAATATCGCAGAGAGTATCTTTGATTGTATTGTTTCGTAATATAGTAGCAAGAAAAAGTGTTAGCCTGAATATGTAATAATTGACTGATTAATAAAGAAAATATATAAATGTAAGAATAAAAATTAATTGTAAGAAATAGTATTCTTACAGCGGGAACTGGAACGGTTCACTCAGCGACTAAATGAATCGCGTATTGCTGGGAATTTTGATTTGGATTAATTTCGTTTCAAAGAAAAATGTGTACGTACAAACATGTTGCGAGTACGTTATTATAACAGTCAATAATTAATATTATTTACTGTTAAGCGTTTTTAATGAGGTAAGTATTTTTGAAGGTTTGTTTTTTGTTCAAATTTAAAGTGCATAATTTGTAACTAAAAAATTTGGATAGATAATTTGAGATGGTTATTGTTTTTATATTGATGATACATCAGTGATATTTTATTAATTTCAAACATTTACGAAATGCGTTTATCCTAAAATGCGATATTCTAACTTCTATTTTATTTTACTGTGCACATTTAACGCGAACATACTTTACTAAATGAACTATTTACTTGAACTTTACGTAACCCGTACACTAGGTGACTCGATGCGATGCTTCATACTAGCGCTCTATTTTGTCAAAAGTAACGAATAACATTGTTAGTTTTCAACAATTTGGATTTCATAAGAGTTAAAATTAAGCCTAATTATTCCCCACTGCAATAAAATAGAAGTTGAAATCAGTTCCATCTCCAATAGTTTCCTATTGTAAACCAAAAGGTTCGGTTCCGACAGTCTGGTTGTTCCTCCACAGTATATTCTCTTCCTTTAGACAGGGATTCGCCTTCTTTCTGGAATCTTGTTAGTTCTCATTTTTCAGTTTTTAGACACTTTGTAGTTCGCAGACTGCCTTTTTAAATAATCTTTTTTGGATTACAATACCCATACAACAACTGTTTGATGCTGATCGAACATGGATTACTTTATGAAACTTTGACCCACTGAGCTTTTGAAATATGCAACTTCTTGGTGTCCAGTCAGTGTTCGGTTGTTTGGAATAACAAAAGTCGTTTTTGTTCTTCAGAGCGGTCAATACTGCAGACTGCTGCTTCCAATAGTAACCATGCTCAGTATCTCTGCAACCGGTGAAACTATTGATGGCAAAAGCAGACATGTCAATTAATGTAAAGCTTGACTGCTTGGTTGGGTTTTGCTGCATCCACTGTTTCTTTTTTCAGCTTAATCCCCTTATTCTATTGTAACATCCTTCTAACCTTTGTAGGTTCATTGGATGATATACAAGCATCCCTGTGCCCCTTACCCCTTTACTCTCTTGACTACCATTTACACGTTACTGAGACGCATTCTGGTTGGTAATATATAAAACACTTTCAGTTCAGCTCGCTTTCTAATTGCTGGCGCGGATCCTAGTGTGCGTAGTAGGGCGATTGCCTTTTGTTTTCCTTGTAGTAGCGCAGTATAGACGTCTGTAATGTAGTATGTTTGTACCCATCACCCCAAATTAAATTCCACGATTTCGTTCCACGTATTGCGGAGTTAATCATTGATGCAGAGGTTTCATTGATGTTTTCCAAGTATTCTGGGCAACTGTGTTAGAGAAGATTGAAGAAATAAATAACCATAGTTATTTAGTCAAAAAGCAATATTAACAGAATTTAAAGACTGCAGTGTTATGTGATCTTTGGTGAGAGTCTCGTGAAGAAGTGTTGATCTGGGATGAAGTGTGCTCTGTGGCACTCTCTGTGCGATCAAATGATCATTTGCTGCTCTGTTCCCGGGTCGTGAGATATCCTTGGGATGTGAAGCTACATTATGAGCCTTGATACTGTGTAGACGTCGTCCTGATTGGCTGTGTAGTTTTTGCCTGATGCCTGGACAAAGGAAACACGCAAACGCAGACTGCTTTCAGGTTTATAATAGTATCCATAGATTCGGTTCGCACAAAGCCTCACTCAACTTGATTTTTTTTGAACTGAAAACTTCTGTAGTAGCGTTACGCGATGTTTGGATGGAGTAAATCTGCGAGTTCGCACGAACCCACCTGTTGCGCGTCAGATCGCGGCAGTCACGGCTACTTGTTGCGCGAATGATATACGCGTAGGACTTTTCGCGCAAAATTTTATTCAAATACAAAGTTTTTATCTGATTTTCTTGCAATTTTGCTTACATATTCTTTAAAACAAATAGAAATGACAATTGAGGTTTGATTTACAGAAACCTAAACCCTCTCCTCCTTTCCCCCCTGACCTTAATTTCTGTCACCGTTGTTCATACAAACCCACAGCTTTCAGGAGTTGTATTTGATTATATGAGCTACGCCGGGACGTTCCGTGTTAGGCCCCTGAGGAAAGGAATCAGCCTTCCTGCCTCTGACACAATTGCTTGGTGCATCTCCTTCGGGAAGATTCGACGAATCGTTGGGTTGTGAATTAAGTTAGAGTTTTAGTATTTGAAGTGAAAACATCTTAGACAGGTTGGGCGAGTTTTGGATGGACAAAATCTTGTGAGTCGCATTACCGACATGCTAATATTAACAGTACATCTGCTGCGGTCTGGTGGCTCAGTGGTTAAGGTGTCTGACTGATGTATGAAAGGTCCCCGGTTCGAATCTCTTTCTCCGCGGGGATTTTCATAGATCCTTAACCCGACCTTCACCTCTGGCACAGCTTGCTGTGTAATGTGGAGTACGCCAGAACGCTTCCGTGGTTCGGATTCCACGTTAAACTGTAGGTCCCCTGTACCCGGTAGCACTACCGGGTTATGTTAAGTCAGCTAAGACAGAGGCGGAATGCTCAGGCAGTACAAACCCTGTCACCAGGTCATTACGACCACACGGAATTATTTTCTGCTATTTAGTAGTAGTGTAAGCCCGTGACAGTTTTTTGCGTATCGTCAAGGCTCTAGAATATTTCCAGTTTTTATGGTCAAACATTAAGACAGGTTGACCTGACCTGACCTGACCTGACCTGACCTGACCTGACCTGACCTGACCTGACCTGACCTGACCTGACCTGACCTGACCTGACCTGACCTGACCTGACCTGACCTGACCTGACCTGACCTGACCTGACCTGACCTGACCTGACCAAATACGAACGTGACCTGTGCTTCAGGGTGAAGAACTAAGAAGTATTAACAGACGTAGCTATTAAACAGGGACGATGGCGCTAACGTATTACGGTTTCAAAGGTCGTAGACTCGATTTTGCTGAATTACAAACTTGACTTAAAGTTCACTCTGCAATATTTGTAGAATTACTGTTTGCTTCGAAATCATCACGTTGTTTTTTTACTGAGGATGGGCATTCATAATGTAATGTTTGCTCATATTTTCTCTAACAGTCAAAGAATTTATTACAGATTCCAGATTATTAAACAGTTGAGAAAATGAGTTCTATGAATACTCGATTGGGTAACGTATTTGGTCTGATGTTCACTTTACAGCGTACAGCGTACATGAACTAAGAACATTAACGAAAGTTGTCAGTAAAGTACATTAAAAGTAAATAAACTGTAATGTATGAAGTTTGGCGAAGCAATAACATTAGCGATTTTTTTAAATTAAATTCAGATTTATCCTAGGTCGTAATGACAATTGACATTCGTGGTTACAACAAAGACCATTACTAATTTAAATTTTCAAACTTTATTTTATGTTGCATTCATTATCAACATGTCACTGAAAAGCAGTTCGGCGTTTTATCAACCGTAAAGTTTATAGATTTTTTTTTATTTTTTTTTACTATCAATTGCTACGAAAAACAAACATTGTAAATGAATTATGGAGACTAATTCAGTAGCAGCTGCTTAGCTTTTAAATTGTGGGCATAACTTTAAAAATTTCTTCTAATGATATCTCTGGTGGCTGTTAATTTGCGAGTGAAGGCTGACACGTGACACCGTCCTCCAGCCAATAGCTATCGAGGTGAGTTTATGAGTGAGCTTAGGAAATTATGTGGTAGATATATATATATAGCTGTAAGCATGACGTGTTGCGCGTCAGTCCCTAATGACTGCTATGTTCCTATTTTTTTAGCACTTAGCCAAGATTTTGATTTTAGTGTACAACTGTTCAGTTTTGGTACTAATATTTTTGAATCCCTGATTAATTTACGTACAACATAGAATTTAATATAGTCTTCTCTGGTGGCTAGCTGAGTGGGCAGGGTGTTTTCACACGATATTTCGGCGATCGGAACTCTGTCGCCATCTTCACCACCCGAGAATATATAAATTCGATCTTATGTAACATAAAATTTACCACGCCGTTATAATCGAGAGGAAGCTTGTAGTTGTGGTCACCTCTTCCACGCGCAACTCCAAGTTCCTCTATTAATATCCGCCCGAGCGACATCGGCGAAACGTAACACAGTCCCTCCCACCTGTCTCTCTGTTTGTGGGGACGAGATAGTTTAAACCTCGCAGTGGATTCCAGGGTCGCTTGTTGCGGTCGATATGATTGTCCTGGTTTCAGGGTGCAGACACCATCCTC
>JARYHS010008075.1:187693603-187750126 GCA_031002005.1 Vandiemenella viatica
CATACATGACATCTTCATGACCTGGACCCATTAAGAGAACAGTTTCCTTAACAGTCCAACATCTTTACTAACCCTGAATTTCACATGGATCTATTATTATTAATTTAATTGCGATGGAGCTAACACTTCCCCAGTCATCCATTTACCCCCTTTTTATATACAATTTTGTTAAATTTATTTTATAATTGAAATGTTAAATTCCTCCCGCATTTACTATTATGATTTACAAATTTTAATTCTAAATTCCTTAAGTGTTTTTGGAAACTTATTCATCACTACACATGGTAATTTGTTCCAATCCCTGACACCCTAACCAACAAAAGAAAACTTTCCCACTTCCTTATGCATGAAATCAGGTGCCATCTTGTGGTCATGGTCACCTTTCCCCTTCCATGCACTATTCTTAATTCTTTGACCAATATCCCTCCAAGCCCCATCTCCAACATATGCCCTGTACATTCCCAGCACTCTCTTCACCCTCCTCCTTTCCTCCAATGACTCTCAATCCAGCTCCTTTATCATATCAGTTACTGCTTGTGTCCTGCTATAAGTGACACAAACAAATCTAGCTGCTCTTCTTTGCACACCTTCCAACTCCTGTATTTTATAACAAAAATGTGGGTACGAAACTACACCACCGTATTCAAACAATGATCTGACCAAACTTTTGTAACCCAACTCCCTAACTTCTCTGGTACATCCTCTCATCACCCTCTCCAGTAAATGAAGGATTTTGTAACGTTTTCCTACCACCTGCCCAATGTGCTCTGCCCAATTGAGTTTGTTATCAAATGTTATGCCAAGTTATTTATACTTCAAGCTTTCAACAAGCAATTCTAAACCCACCCTACAATCATAATTAACCTTTTGTTTGTTATCTGAGTACCTAATAAGCTGACTCTTCTCGGCATTTATTTTCATTCCATGCAGACCAACCCATTTAGATATTCTATCCAGGTCACCCCGCAGCTGTTCATAGTCTTCAGCTGTTTTGATCCTATTGTACACTGTAACCTCCCCTTCTCACATAACAGTAAAACTAATTACTGTGTGAGGCTAATGCATTTGGGAGGTTATATCCAGTTTTGTACGCTCAGAAGGGCGTACTGGGAGGATTAGCTCCAAAATGTTAATTAATAAAGTAACAATTCGGTTCCAAGAATATCTTTGCTTGGAAACCCGGCCCGTAATGTTAAGCGCAACGATTTTAATAACTTTTATAGGTCTGGCAACGACTAAATGAAAAGCGATAGTACATAGGTATACTTCACTTTTAATATCACAACTTTAACATCACCACTTAATACATTTCGTTCCTAAAATTACACCACAGCCGCAGCAAGACTTTTTGTGCGTGCTTCTGCACGTATTTCTCTTTCTCTCTAAAGACAATAATACTTCCTCTCTGACTCTCCAAAGACAATACTAATCCTACTTAAACCTAAGAGCTTACAACTACCCAGTACAATATTAAAAGCGTCTGTGGAACTCGTTATATTTACAATTTCAGAGTATTTACATTTTTAATTATTAATCATTATTTAATACCAAGATATAATAAATAATATATTGATTGGAGACTAAAGGTTGCATCTGCCCCCACATTGAGACAAATGCAATGCTGTCACACCACTTCTATGCCACCAAACAGTATTCATTTGTCGAAATGTATTATACCCCTTGTCCATCTGCATTCCTTTTGCTACAAGTTCAGTGTGAATCATTTACAGTACATTCACATGTTACACCTGCTTCTGCAATTTTAATTACACAGTCATCATAAGTTAACTTTACAAGAGTAACACTTCTCGCTCACTCATGAAAGTACTATTGTAACTTTAAATGGTCCCTTAACATTTAACACACCATACAGAGAATATTGGTACTTGGACCAAAATAAAATTTGATACTCGTTCGTTCTGCCGTAGCTATCGGCACTCGTTCGACAAAGCCAACAACGCTGTTACACACAACACTGAACGTACATCAACACTCGCACTCCTGTAGTTAGATATCTACACTCAAAGCTGGGGTAGGGTATTCACCTGGTATTTTAATATATTAGGTACTTATAAATCGCCTTGGCGATTGTGCAAAGGTGTCCGCTCACTTGAGCGAAAGACAAGTAGATGGATTTTGGGCTTTATCTTTTAGGATCAGATTTTAGATTTATACAGATTGAAAAATTTCGCTGTCGCTAAAAAGGGTGTTCCCTCACCGGGAAAATTGGGTAGAGCATGTCCGCATGTTCAGTGTTTCGTTCGGAGTAGAGTGACTGTTTCAGGCGCTCCCCGAACAATAACTTCGGCATTTATTTCTAACACGAGACATGGTCTTCCTGTGCCGAATTGACCTTGCATCTCCCCATGAAACTACCTGTATTGCACCCGTTTCTTTTCCCATGCTACCTTCAAATGTGTGGCATGGCTTGTAAGCTCTGGCGAACTCCATTTCATGCCCGACTTCACTCCCACCAATGTGAGCCAATTGTTGTCTATTCTGAAATCCCCATTGCACCCTAAAATTACATAAGGTTCCATTTCCATTTGAAAAATATGTTTGACTGCTTTTGTTTTGTTGCTTTTAACAGTAGTAATTGCCTTCCCCTTGACGGGCCACCTAACTATCATCTTTTCCTCGTCTATTGCTGACATAATTTTACATAAGGTTGTTTCTTCCCGCACTACCTCAGCTTGTTCTTTCCCCTTGCTTATACCAAGCTCTACAGAGACTATTTTTTATTTACAGCATTTAATTCCTCCTTGCATTTTCTTTGGTTCTCAGCAACAATTCTCTTAACGTCTTCAATAACCGCACACTGTTTCTCATTGTTACTTCGCACACCCTGTTCCACCAGTACCGCAACTTCTCGTTGTACCTTTTCTTGAAAATTGTTTAATTCTGCTTTCACTTCTTGCTTCCATTTCTCTTGAAATTTATTTAATTCATCCCTCACAGATAGTAATCCTTCTTCGATCTTCTTTTGACTCAAATCGATCCTTTCATTAATTTCTGTTTTCATTTCTTGATTTGCCTTTCTAGTTTCTTTTCCATTTTCATCAAAAACGACATTAATGATTGGGTATCAAATTGGGTATCCTGGTTCCTTTCTCGAGTTTTTAGTGACCGGCTTAATTCTGGTGAGATCGTTCCATCATCATGATATTCTCTCCCCCCATTAATATTACATCCATTCATTAGCTCGACATTCTGATCATTACTGCTATTATCAAAATATTCATCCACCCTCTTTACCTCGGATTCGCCATTAGGACTGCTTGTCGGACCTTGCAAATCATTGCTCGCATCCCCACATTTAGACTAATTGCACCAGTACTGTCTGTCCGCCAACCCGACATTTTACTTGTATCTTCGAAATCACTTCCTACATTCATTTTCATTAAATCAACGTAATTACTTGCCATATTTATCAAAAAAAAAAACCTTGACGTACCCAACACACAGAAAAAAAATTATTTGGAACAACAAAAAATTCTTTTAACTCACAACATTTCCTGCTTTATCAAATTAAATCATTAATACCCTTAGTACCACACTGATATCAACGCCGATAACATTGACAAGAGAAACCAAGAAACCAACTTTACTTACTACTATTCTTTGTAGCTTCTGTAAAACAAATGCAGAACAGAATAAATCCACTCCAGAACAGAGCTGAAATTTAAATCCAAACACACACATACAAATAGAAAAAAAAATTATATAATTACTTATAAATAAATGCCCCCCCTTTTTGTTCAATAATTTTCTTTTATTTCTCTGCCTTATTAATTACGAGATATCCACAGACGCCTAATTTTAAGGTAAACATTCTACTAGATTCCTTTTACAAATTTAGTTTTTAACGTCTTTTACAATAATCTCTTGTTATCCTTGAATTTAATTCTTTACTATTATCAGAATTTAACGTTGTTGCAGTTCAAATCTGTAAACTTTGTCTCTCAATCAAAATTAATTTCAACAGTTAAACTTTTACGTTAATTTTCAGTCTTTAGTTTACCACACAGCAACAACTAATTATTGCTCTCCCAATCACTTTAACTACCGACGACTCTTCTAGTAGTCCCACGTAGATTAAAGAAACATAGATCGGTACTTGCCAAATGCGCCTTTCCGCCTCGTAGTTCTTCGTCCGCCACGTTGTCGTTTCAGCAGACTTGTCCACCTCCGTTCTGCAGCATCACCATCAGAAAATTCCTCTAGCCAGAAATCAACACTTACAACTTCTGCTGCTTTACCAATTCTGACAACCTGGTCCACATGCAATCCGCCGCTTCACAAAAACCTCAGATCCTGGCAGGGTAGCCACATGTAACCTCCCCTTCTCACATAACAGTAAAACTAATTACTGTGTGAGGCTAATGCATTTGGGAGGTTATATCCAGTTTTGTACGCTCAGAAGGGCGTACTGGGAGGATTAGCTCCAAAATGTTAATTAATAAAGTAACAATTCGGTTCCAAGAATATCTTTGCTTGGAAACCCGGCCCGTAATGTTAAGCGCAACGATTTTAATAACTTTTATAGGTCTGGCAACGACTAAATGAAAAGCGATAGTACATAGGTATACTTCACTTTTAATATCACAACTTTAACACCGTATTACAAACATCACCACTTAATACATTTCGTTCCTAAAATTACACCACAGCCGCAGCAAGACTTTTTGTGCGTGCTTCTGCACGTATTCTCTCTTCTCTCTCTCTCTAAAGACAATAATACTTCCTCTCTGACTCTCCAAAGACAATACTAATCCTACTTAAACCTAAGAGCTTACAACTACCCAGTACAATATTAAAAGCGTCTGTGGAACTCGTTATATTTACAATTTCATAGTATTTACATTTTTAATTATTAATCATTATTTAATACCAAGATATAATAAATAATATATACATATTGATTGGAGACTAAAGGTTGCAACACCATTATGCAAAATATCTAGACTCTGACCGTAACCCATCAACACAGTCATTCATTAGAATTATGAATGGCAATGATCCCAATACACTACCCTGTGGCACTCAAATATTTACTTTCATCTCTTTTGATAATGTATTTCCTACTCAATAACACTTTGCTTTCTGGCTTTTAAGAATTCCTCTACCCAACAAGTAACTATTTCATCCAATCCAATACATTTCAGTTTATTTAAAACCATTTGATGGCTCACTCTATCAAATGCCTTAGAAAGATCCAGTGCCACACTATTGACTTGGCCTCCTTTGTCCAATTCATCTGAAATATCTTGAATATAGCCCACCATCTGAGATTCACACGAATATCCTTGCCTAAAGTCATGTTGCCGATCTGAAAACCAGTTTCTTTCCTCACAGACACCTCCAATATAGTTGCATACCAATCTCTTCATCATTTGCCTATCACTGATGTCAAGCTAATTGGCCTGTAATTTTCAACCCTATTTTAACCCCTCCTTTATGAACTGGTACTACTATCACTCTTTTCCAATCCTCTGCTAAGCAGCAAGACTTCAAACTCATTTTAAATAAAATTTCAAGGAAAGGTACAATATCGTATCCCACAACCCTTAATAAATCTGTAGTATTTCCAAACACATGCCGCTTTCCTAGAAGTGGGATTTGTCCGTGTCGAATGGCCATCTCATCTGTCCATATGAAACCGACCATCCTACAACAGTATCATGAGCTGCTATCCTTATCACGTGAAACACACCACTGGATGTAACCTCAGCACGTGTGGAAGGCACATATGCTCCAACAGACAGTCCCTCACACTGTACTCAAAAACATCCCCAAGCCCTGATATCCCATACTAACTCATCAAATATAGTTCTTAAACAAGTTTCATGTGCCACATCGCAACCGATTAAACCTATCAAGCATCCAAAACCCTCTAAAATCAACGACAGTCCCCGTTTCATATCCGTACTTTCCAGGTCTGGAATCGATTAACTGAGTCCTTCGACGAGGTTACGATTTCCTCCGAGCCTGCCCTGAAATGATAACCCGGGTCCACAACCCCAGCCTTCCCTGCCCGACTCCCGGTCCACAACCGCAGCCTTCCCTGCCCGACTCCCGGCCACAACCGCAGCTTCCCTGCCCGACTCCCGGCCCACAACCGCAGCCTTCCCTGCCCGACTCCCGGTCCACAACCGCAGCCTTCCCTGCCCGACTCCCGGCCCACAACCGCAGCCTTCCCTGCCCACAACCACAGCCTTCCCTGCCCGACTCCCGGCCCACAACCCCAGCCTTCCCTGCCCACAACCGCAGCCTTCCCTGCCCGCAACCGCAGCCTTCCCTGCCCGACTCCCGGTCCACAACCGCAGCCTTCCCTGCCCGACTCCCGGCCCACAACCGCAGCCTTCCCTGCCCACAACCACAGCCTTCCCTGCCCGACTCCCGGCCCACAACCGCAGCCTTCCCTGCCCGACTCCCGGTCCACAACCGCAGCCTTCCCTGCCCGACTCCCGGCCCACAACCGCAGCCTTCCCGGCCCACAACCGCAGCCTTCCCTGCCCGACTCCCGGCCCACAACCGCAGCCTTCCCTGCCCGACTCCCGGTCCACAACCGCAGCCTTCCCTGCCCGACTCCCGGCCCACAACCGCAGCCTTCCCTGCCCACAACCACAGCCTTCCCTGCCCGACTCCCGGCCCACAACCCCAGCCTTCCCTGCCCGACTCCCGGCCCACAACCGCAAGCCTTCCCTGCCCACAACCACAGCCTTCCCTGCCCGACTCCCGGTCCACAACCGCAGCCTTCCCTGCCCGACTCCCGGCCCACAACCGCAGCCTTCCCTGCCCACAACCACAGCCTTCCCTGCCCAACTCCCGGCCCACAACCCCAGCCTTCCCTGCCCGACTCCCGGCCCACAACCGCAGCCTTCCCTGCCCACAACCACAGCCTTCCCTGCCCGACTCCCGGTCCACAACCGCAGCCTTCCCTGCCCGACTCCAGGCCCACAACCCCAGCCTTCCTGCCCACAACCACAGCCTTCCCTGCCCGACTCCCGGCCCACAACCCCAGCCTTCCCTGCCCACACATGGCCTTCCCTGCACGACTCCCGGCCCACAACCGCAGCCTTCCCTGCCCACAACCGCAGCCTTCCCTGCACGACTCCCGGCCCACAACCGCAGCCTTCCCTGCCCGACTCCCTGCCCACAACCGCAGCCTTCCCTGCCCGACTCCCGGCCCACAACGCAGCCTTCCCTGCCCACAACACAGCCTTCCTGCCCGACCCGGCCCACAACCCCAGCCTTCCCTGCCCGACTCCCGGCCCACAACCGCAGCCTTCCCTGCCCACAACCACAGCCTTCCCTGCCCGACTCCCGGCCCACAACCCCAGCCTTCCCTGCCCGACTCCCGGCCCACAACCGCAAGCCTTCCCTGCCCACAACCACAGCCTTCCCTGCCCGACTCCCGGTCCACAACCGCAGCCTTCCCTGCCCACAACCACAGCCTTCCCTGCCCGACTCCCGGTCCACAACCGCAGCCTTCCCTGCCACAACACAGCCTTCCCTGCCCGACTCCCGGTCCACAACCCCAGCCTTCCCTGCCCGACTCCCGGCCCACAACCGCAAGCCTTCCCTGCCCACAACCACAGCCTTCCCTGCCCGACTCCCGGCCCACAACCGCAAGCCTTCCCTGCCCACAACCACAGCCTTCCCTGCGACTCCCGGCCACAACCCAGCCATTCCCTGCCGACTCCCGGCCCACAACCGCAGCCTTCCCTGCCCACAACCACAGCCTTCCCTGCCCGACTCCCGGCCCACAACCCCAGCCTTCCCTGCCCGACTCCCGGTCCACAACCGCAGCCTTCCCTGCCACAACCACAGCCTTCCCTGCCCGACTCCCGGCCCAAAACCGCCAGCCTTCCCTGCCCGACTCCCGGCCCACAACCGCAGCCTTCCCTGCCCACAACCACAGCCTTCCCTGCCCGACTCCCGGCCCACAACCCCAGCCTTCCCTGCCCGACTCCCGGCCCACAACCGCAGCCTTCCCTGCCCACAACCACAGCCTTCCCTGCCCGACTCCCGGCCCACAACCCCAGCCTTCCCTGCCCACAACCACAGCCTTCCCTGCCCGACTCCCGGCCCACAACCCCAGCCTTCCCTGCCCGACTCCCGGCCCACAACCGCAGCCTTCCCTGCCCGACTCCCGGCCCACAACCCCAGCCTTCCCTGCCCACAACCACAGCCTTCCCTGCCCGACTCCCGGTCCACAACCGCAGCCTTCCCTGCCCGACTCCCGGCCCACAACCCCAGCCTTCCCTGCCCGACTCCCGGCCCACAACCGCAGCCTTCCCTGCCCACAACCACAGCCTTCCCTGCCCGACTCCCGGCCCACAACCCCAGCCTTCCCTGCCCGACTCCCGGCCCACAACCGCAGCCTTCCCTGCCCACAACCACAGCCTTCCCTGCCCGACTCCCGGCCCACAACCCCAGCCTTCCCTGCCCGACTCCCGGCCCACAACCGCAGCCTTCCCTGCCCACAACCACAGCCTTCCCTGCCCGACTCCCGGTCCACAACCGCAGCCTTCCCTGCCCGACTCCCGGCCCACAACCCCAGCCTTCCCTGCCCACAACCACAGCCTTCCCTGCCCGACTCCCGGCCCACAACCCCAGCCTTCCCTGCCCGACTCCCGGCCCACAACCGCAGCCTTCCCTGCCCGACTCCCGGCCCACAACCGCCAGCCTTCCCTGCCCACAACCACAGCCTTCCCTGCCCGACTCCCGGTCCACAACCGCAGCCTTCCCTGCCCGACTCCCGGCCCACAACCCCAGCCTTCCCTGCCCACAACCACAGCCTTCCCTGCCCGACTCCCGGCCCACAACCCCAGCCTTCCCTGCCCGACTCCCGGCCCACAACCGCAGCCTTCCCTGCCCACAACCTCACATGCCTTTCCTGCCCCGACTCCCGGTCCACACAACCGCAGCCTTCCCTGCCCGACTCCCGGCCCACAACCCCAGCCTTCCCTGCCCACAACCACGGCCTTTCCCTGCCCGGACTCCCGGCCCCACAACCGCAGCCTTCTCCTGCCCACACCGCAGCCTTGCTCGTGCCCGATGCTCCCGGCCCACACCGCACAGGCCCTTACCCTGCCCGACTACCCGCAGTCCACAACCGCAGCCTTCCTGCCCGACTCCCGGCCCACCACCGCAGCCTTCCCGGCCCACAACCCCAGCCTTCCCTGCCCGACTCCCGGCCCACAACCCCAGCCTTCCCTGCCCGACTCCCGGCCCACAACCGCAGCCTTCCCTGCCCACAACCGCAGCCTTCCCTGCCCGACTCCCGGCCCACAACCGCAGCCTTCCCTGCCCGACTCCCGGTCCACAACCCCAGCCTTCCCTGCCCGACTCCCGGCCCACAACCGCCCGACTCCCGGCCCACAACCGCAGCCTTCCCTGCCCCGACTCCCGGGTCCACAACCCCCAGCCTTCCCTGCCCCGACTACCCGCGCCCACCAACCGCAGCCCTTTCCCTGCCCGACTCCCGGCCCACAACCCGCAAGCCTTCCACTTCCGCCCTCCCGGCCCACAACCGCAAGCCTTCCCTGCCCGACTCACGGTCCACCAACCGCAGCCTTCCCTGCCCGACCTCCCGGCCACAACCGCAGCCCTTCCCTGCCCCGGACTCCCGGGCCCACAACCGCCCGACTCACGGCCACAACCCCAGCCTTCCCTGCCCGACTCCCGGCCCACAACCGCCCGACTCCCGGCCCACAACCGCAGCCTTCCCTGCCCGACTCCCGGTCCACAACCCCAGCCTTCCCTGCCCGACTCCCGGCCCACAACCGCAGCCTTCCCTGCCCGACTCCCGGCCCACAACCGCAGCCTTCCCTGCCCGACTCCCGGCCCACAACCCCAGCCTTCCCTGCCCGACTCCCGGCCCACAACCGCAGCCTTCCCTGCCCGACTCCCGGTCCACAACCGCAGCCTTCCCTGCCCGACTCCCGGCCCACAACCGCAGCCTTCCCTGCCCGACTCCCGGCCCACAACCCCAGCCTTCCCTGCCCGACTCCCGGCCCACAACCGCAAGCCTTCCCTGCCCACAACCACAGCCTTCCCTGCCCGACTCCCGGCCCACAAACACAGCCTTCCCTACCCGACTCCTGGTCCACAACTGTCTCGCAAGACAGCTCCGAGGCTGTGTTCCTTGTGACACATCCTGCCCCCACCACAGGGCCTCCCACCTAATATATCAACTCACTCCGACCACTGCCCAGCCTCATACAGAGACAATCTGAACCCCCACGACCCAGTATCACGACATGCCACCACACACGACACAAACAATTACAGCTCTTGCTTCACCGCCCACGCCGTCAAAGTCATTTCAGACAGAAGCAGCACCTCTGAACTCAGAAGGTGGTAACTGGTGTACCACTATACACTGGGCACCAGGCAGCTCTCAGTTTAAGATAACACCAGTAGCCTTCCTCTCTTCCAGCCATTCCCCATACAGTCTACAGAATCACTGCTCACCAGACCTAATATTTGAACAGCGTGTATTATGTTTGTTCCATTTTTGCTTATTTTTGTACATGTCATATAAAAGATAAAGAAAATATTCTCTGCTGACCTCTCCGACTTGCCCATGACTGGTTCCCGTGATTTAGTTCACAAGTTGTGTATTTATGCCTTTCAACTCCCATCAGTTCTTCCCGCCATGTTGATTACCCCCCCCCCCTCCCCATGAGTCACTGGCCTACAATCTGCACCTTCAGTTAGCTGTCAGTCTCTATCAGGCAGCTACCTCATTCTAGCGTTGAAGAAAGCATACGAGCCAGAAAATTTCAATGCTCTGAGTGTGTATGTTTTTTTTGTGTTTCAACACTGCAGCAAATTGTTACAAAATAATTATAACTACAACAATAATTAAAGGAGGTAACATTATGTTGACATTTAAGCAACGATTCATTTTATCTGCACATATTAAATTATATTTTTTTTTTTTTTTTTTTTTTTTTTTTTGTTAACTGCTTAACGCCTCTTATCAGAGAGGTATTTAGACACGGGAAGGGATGAGGAGCAAGAAATGGGAAAGAATTCGGCCATGGCCTTTTGAAGGAAGCATCCCGGCATTTGCCTGGAGCGATTTGGGAAATCATGGAAAACCCAAATCTGGATGCCCGGATGCGGAATCAAACCGGCACCCTCCCCAATGCGAGGCCAGAACGCTAACCGTTACACTACTAAGCTCGGTCACATATTAAAGTACGCAGTAAGTTTTTAGTGGGTAATGAAAAAGAATCCTAGGAATAACTGGATCACAGAAAAGAAACGTTTGGGAAACGCTGTTCTGCTCAATTGTGCCTCGGTAACTGCCAGTTTCTGACTTCTTATAATTATGCTTTGAATTAACACTCAGGGCCGACCCCGCATACTTCATTTATACGTCTGTGTACAAACTATGCCCAAACAATCAGACTACACAGTCATCCCACTACACTACCAGACCTGGAGTGTGGAGGAGAGAACGGGGAGAAAGGAATGGGAGCAGTGTCCCGAAGGAACGATCAGCCTGGAGTGATTTTCTAAAGCCAAGAAAAAAAGTGAAATCTCGAATGTGACGACAGGGTACCGAACCGACATCCTTCCAAATGCTGGGAGGATACCTACACTGGAACCTGCTCCACACCGGCTAATACTCTTTACATCACCCGTATATGAACAGAGAGATAAATATTCGATTTATTGTGAAGGAAATGAGTTGTTTACTTATAGACTGTGTACTGACCTGGCCCACCATGTCCCTGAGCTGAGACAGGTGCTCGGGGCGGGAGTGCCTCAGCAGCACGCCCAGCACTGCCAGCGCGCCGTCGCGGCACTCCGCGAGGCGCAGGCGCCGCGCCGTCTGGAACGACAGGTAGTCCGCGTTCTCCCACACCACCGACGACACGCTCCCGTCGCCGGACATGGCCCTCGCGGCCGCCGAGCCCGCCTCCGACAGGATCTGTCGGCACCGTCCCACAATTCGGATACCTTCGACTCACGTGTGTTCGCTACCAGACGATCTTGATGAAAGATGAGTTTTTGGCGGCACATTCTTCCACCATCTTCACATCTGATGCTCACACTACGACAAACGGAGCTACACTGCCATCCTCCGGTATTGACGCACCTTATGTATCCGAGTGTTCCTACCCCTCTCCACCACCTCGCTCCGTCGTTCCTGCCGTCTGCAGCTCCGTACTGCGTCCCTCACGCCGGGTGGCCAGTGACCCAAACGTGGGCTCAGCTATTCTCAGACAACCACATTTCTTACGAAGGGATACTCAGACACCACCAGAAAATAAGCCACAATAACCGGCTCACAGCTCGATCACTGGCCACCCGGCATCACGGACGCAATACGGAGACCCAGAGTACACCGCCGAAAGCTCGTCGTTCACCAGCGAACCCGCGAAGATTATATTTCAGCACCGAGCCGAGGAAGGCTTTGTTCACACACCCGATACCTCTACGGGGAGGAGATCAACCAGCGAGTAAGACGTCTGGAGGTCTTGCAAGAAGGAAACTCGATCTCTGTGCTCCTTAGCCGCTCTACTAAGGGGGCATCCATAAATTACGTGGGGTGAAATAGGGGAGGGGGGGGGGGTCCGGCGAAATCTCACCAGATCTCACCAAGGGGGAGGGGGGGGTCTACGGAAATCTCACATGAGATTTTGCGGAAAATTTGGGGACAATAGAGCAAAAAAAAGGTCTACAATTTGCGGCAAAGTCAATTTTAGGAGGGTATTTCGGTTAGGGTGTGACCTAAAAAAAAAAAAAGGTCTACAAAAGTTTCCAGGGCGATTTCTAGGGGGGGTTCTCACGGACCAGATCTCACCAGGAGGGGGGGGGGGGGGTTCTGCCAGATCTCACGAAATCTCACCAGGGGGGAGGGGGGGTCCAGAAATCCGTAAAAACACCTCACGTAATTTGTGGATGCCCCCTAAGATGTTTAGATTCTGAGATTGCACCTCACTTCTATATAGCTCATCAGAGCCATCATCAGCAATCAATTATCTAGATTGGTATTATTAGGGTTGGTAGCTCTGCATTTCTGTTTTCTAGATAAAACAGACAGTTCTATTTTGTATGCCTCATAGGCAAACACTGCAATACTTAAAACGTTAGAAAAAGACAAAGAGGTATTACGAAGTACCAATACAGTTCACACAAAAAAGAAAAAAAAAAAAATTCAACAGGTATTTAATTCCAAAACTCAGTTTCATAAACAACTGTGCAAAACTGGTTAAGTTATTGTGGTGGAGACAAAATATAACTAGCCATCAAACTGAATTGTGTGATGTGATTGGTCAGTTGCAGTTTCATTTATCATCATTATTACGGTTATCGGATATACGTGTACAATCAAAACAAACGTATGTTTATTCCAATTTAGAAGGTTTTAATACATTTTCATTGGACTGTTAGTTGACTGTGTGAATTTGCATTTTCTTAGATAAAATGTTTTAGCTTACAGTTAACAATTCTCGCCGAATGTCACGTTGACTAGTCGTTTAACTACACAGTGGATAGATTATGCCACCAACCCCTTTCGTGCAAAAAAAGAAAACAAAGAGATTAATCAGGCTAAAAAGACTTCTCGCTCAGTACTGTGCTAGCCGTCTCAGCTGTCGAGTGCTACTGACCGGACTGTTCTGACCGACTGTCTCCGTACGGCCGCCTCCCACTCACCACGGCCACAACCGATGGGCTCGAACTGGCCGCCACTCACTGCGTCTGGCCTACACGCGCTCTCCTGCGGACTCTCTCGAGTCAACGTTTCTTTCACAAATAAGATCCGGTTTTAGGAGGTGTTCTCCGACCCGGTGGACGGCAGATTTAATTAACCCCCGGTAGCTGCTTGTACACCGCCTGGCACTGCAGAACCAGGCCTAAAAAAAAAAAGAGCCTTCCCCTCACAAGTAACTGAAATGCCTGAGTACTCCAAAATGTTAAGTATTAGCATGTGATTCTAGATTTAGAGGGAAATAAAAAGAAGTATTTCAAAGGGTAAACAATGTTAGGATAGAACATACAAGCGCATTGTGTCACAATTACTTTGTGGAAAAGTCGAATGGCAGCAAATGATCAGACTGAAAATGCAAGTTTATTCAAGAAATTTCAGTTAACATACCATTTGCAAAAATTTGTTATAAGCAAGCTTCAACTTAAAAATTTTCATTATCATGGTACTATCCATAAGCAATGTAGATGGAAAAATTGAATACTTTATGGTCAGCTTTAACAAGGGGAGCAACAAGTAATTACACCATAGTGGCAAAACAAACCCTCGCTAAGGGTGCGTGCACAAACCACGTAGCTCCATTTTGGCCTCCTGTGAACCCCCTCTCCCCCCCCCCCCTCCACGTAGCCCTCCGTGGCTTTTGCCGCTACCCCCTCCCCCCCCCCATGTAGCGCGTAGCTTTTTTTCTTTTTGATTCCAGAAGACATTTTGTACTGTTTTCTCCTGTCAGACTATTGTAAATTACATATTGAGAAAATTAAATGAGGAAAACAAATATTCACATGCTGTTGCGAGTTCTGTTCCTCATTTTAACTGTGAAAAATGTTATGAAAGGAAAGCTACGTGGTCTGGCTCGGACCGCCCCCCTCCCCCCACGTAGCCCAGCGTAACCTTCCAGCCAACCTCTCCGCCCCCCCGGAACGAACCACGTAGTTTGTGCACGGTCCCTAACTGAAGAAAAAATTGGTATGACAGTGAATGTATATGAAAATAAACAGAAAACACAGCACCAGCCAATTCTTAGTAACCGTGACACCAGCCGAGGGACACTCACACTGTGCGTGGAGCCGGCCCTCTCGAGGGTGGGGTACAGAGCGGCGAGCAGGAACTGCGGCCGGCGGGACGCGGGCACGGCGCGGGACAGCGTCCCCAGGCCCCGGACCAGCAGACAGGCGCGGACGAGGTCGGCGCGCGCCGCACCCAGCGACACGTCGCCCCCCGCCGCCAGTGGCCGGTACCACGAGTCCGCCTCAAGGAAGACGTCCAGCGCGGCGCTCACCACGTTCCACGACGACTCGTCCTCGCGGGGCAGTCCTGTCGGAGAGCTACTATTCACTGGAAGGTCGTGCGAAACAGACGAGTGCAAAACGGGAAAATATCGGCAGCGACGGAATTATATGAGGGAAGTGCGAGCTCTGTGAAAGTGGGAGGAGAAAGGATATACTGTCTGGAACAATCATCACCATGCTCTTCTGCCTGCCTCTTCATGTCCATGTAGTTTCCACTTCCTTTTCTTCCTCCTCTCTTTCTCCTTGTCCTTCCAAGGTGCCTTTTAGCAAGCACACCCCTCTCAGCAAGTGTCCCATACAGTTATTCTTTTTTTCTCTCACTTGCATCAATCCTTTCCAGCCCTCCAATATTAACCACTTTATCCATCCAGCTTATCCTCTTCCTTCTCCTTCAGATCCACATATCAAACGCTTCTATCTATTGTTCATCCTCTATTCTCACTGTCTACATCTCAGCCTCATAAAGTGCTACACTCCATACAAAATATTTGCATGGCTTTTCCTCAGTGCTTTATCTAGTTTTCCAGTTAATAATCTCCTCCGCCTATAAAATGCTTCCTTCACTACAGCAATACAACTTTTCACCAACTGATGGCCTATCAAGTCCTCAGTGATTGTATTTCCAAGATATTTGAAGGTTTTTACTTGGCTGATATTAACTTGTCCTGTTTCCTTCCATCACACTCTTGGTTTCCCCTGTATTGATTCTCATTTCATACTCTTCACAACCTTCACTTAGATCTTTCAGTATTTTGTTTGCAATTTGTTCACTTTCTGCTAATAATACCATTTCATTGGCAAATCTTAAACATTCTACTTCCTTGCCACCAATACACACTCCTCTTTTCCCATGTAAGCATTTTCCAATAGCAGGTACAAGTTGAACAATATAGGGAAAAGGGAGCCACCTTAGGTAACACCCCTGCTAATGCTGTTTTCACCCAACATGTCATTTCCAATTTCTATTCTTACTTTTTGTTGTAAATACAGGCAGGTTCTGTATGGGCCTGCCCTCCCTCCAATATACTCCTTTCCTCTACAAGATATCAATCAGCTTTTTACATTCCACACTATCAAAGACTTTTCCAGGTCAAACAAATTGGCTAAACCAAGGAAGTGCCCTCAGTATTTTTAGGCATAGATGGTAGAAGGTGGTAGTGAGTATGGGAGGAGTGGTCAACAGGCAGCTGGACACTGTGGGAGAATATGGTATGGAAATTTTTTCTCTGGCATTATACCTCATCAATGTCATCAGAGGTGGGAAAGGGTTGTGGACAAGAAACGGGAAGGAATGCGTCCATGGCCTTTTGACAGAACCAGGATTCACCTGGAGTGATTTAAGGAAACTGTGGAAAATCCAAATCTAGATGACAGTATTGGGATTCAAACCCACCACACTCTATGAATATGGTATGAAATATAGTACGAAATTTAAAGTGAACTTAATGTGAGTATACGGTAACAACCATAAAGGAGAAAAGTATAATCAGAAAAATGGAGAACAAATGAAGTTTCAAATAGATGGGAGGTGCTGTGCAGGAAATGGAAGGAGCTATGGCAATACAGGTGAAAGAGGGAGACGCAGAAGTGTCGGAAGAATGACGTGCCACAGGGAACTAAGGGAGTAATTTATCATAAATGCTATGGTCCTATTATTATCTATGGTATATAAACTCGCATAGTGAAGATTCAAGTGACTGAAATTAAATTTTTAAGAGCGAGAAAAGGAGTTACAGAAATGGATGGAATAAGGAACAAAGTAAAAGTAAAAGTAGAAGTGCTACAGGGAATTATAGGGAAGGCCAGACTAAATTGAGAATGAGGAGCAGAGAGTACAGAGGAAAATACAGGAAATGAAGATACAAGTAAAATGATCCAAAGGAAGACGAAGGGATAGATGGGTGAAAAGAGTGAAGGAAAGGCAGTGACGCAGAGATAAGAAGAAATGAAGAGTCTTGTGTACAAAGAAAGTAGCTGGAAGCTATCAATAAGGGTGATGATGATGACAACGCTGCAAGAGGATGGAATACAAATGCATCAAAATGAAATCCAAACAAATATAAATAAGAGTTTTGTAACACTTTAACACAACCTGTGGCAAAAGTATGAACTTGCTCCGATTGTTTTGGTGCACTAAATGCCATTGTTCTATAGTAGATCATTTTCTTACTATCACAAAAATGGTAACCTAGTGCAAATGTCTCCATATTGGGATAAATAACTATTCAGTTTATCAATCTGAAAGACAATTAGAATTTTGTGCAGACTGTGATACATTTATAAAACATCTGGCACTTTATGGTAGCAAAGCACAGTCTTTAGGAATACACGAAAGAAGGAGAATAGAAGCATTTGAAATATGGCGCTATAGATGGGTCCTGAAAATTAAGTGGACAGATAAAGTATGAAACAAACGAGTTTTGGAAATGATGGGTGAGGAAAGAAGTTTGTGGAAGAGTCTTACAGAAAGAAGAGACAGGCTGGTAGGCCATATTTTGAGACATGCTGGATTGGTTAATCTGTTAGTGGAGGGAACAATCAGAGGTAAGAATTGTAGGGGAAGACAGATTAGAATAAATGAAGCAGAAATGGAGGATGTGGGTAGTAAGGGCTATGCCGAGATGGAGAGGTTAGTGCAAGATAGGAAGTGATGGAGGATCGCATCAAACCAGTCGAGAGACGACAGCAAAACAAAATCTTCTGTGAAGGTCAGACAGCAGTCTCTAACCTCATCCGTGCAAATTGCAAGATCTTATTATAGAAGACTGTCAACACTGCCTACGAGTCCAGGGAGGCCTCAGTCCAGTATCGGGTTACGCCAAATGCTCCTTTCCCTTCAGTCCGCAGGTCGTCGGGGCGACGTCAGCAGGTGTTCCACAGTTGCAGCCTTGACAGACTGGTCTCCACCGCTCCACAGCTGTGCACGTACCTTCCAGTACAGTGGTGAGCCTCTGGACACCTCCACTGTGGCTGAAGCGGGATACTTGCACACCTTCTTCACGATCGGAGACTTTTTTATTTGGCGATGCAGGTCTTGCGGAACCTTTTTTTCTCTTCTTTCTTTCTTTCTTAGGGCTTTACACCTCGACGACGGCTAAGGTCATTAGAGGCGGGATGGGACTGGGGACGAGGAATGGGAAGGAATTCGGCCATCGCCTTTTTTTTGTGGGAAGCATCTCGACATTCGCCTGGAGTGATTTGGGGAAACCGTGTAAAACCCATATCTGGATGCCCGGACGGGGATTCGAACCCGTGTCCTCCCGAATGCGAGGCCAGTACGTTAACCGTTCACCCACCACGCTCAGTTTGCAGAACCGACTGTCCTATAGAGATTATCCGATGGAGTAAATTTCATATAACCCGTGACTGAGTCTCGTATCCACCTTCCCGACGTGTAATGACGTAGACCACACCGGGCAGACATATTCGGCAGTACGAGAGCGTAGCACTCGAGTGGTGGTTCTCAGAACTGTTGGTTTGGCACCTCATTGGTTGTTTGCCAGCTTCTTAAAGACGTGGCAACTTTGTCGCGTGTCTTTCCATGTCGGTGCTTATATCTTAAGGAAGGTCAAGTGTAACTCCCACGTACACTGGCTTTTCTGTGTGTTCTACACTGTCTCCATTCCAGTTTTATGTAATTTCTGCTTCACCTGTTGAGAGTGAAGATCTTGACTGTTTACATTTGGGTACCGTTTTTGGAATAGAAATGCAGTATGTACGATAAATTACTGCCTTGCTTTTGTGTGGCACATTCTCGTTCCACATCGGTCTTCTGACAGTTCTGTCTCCATCTTTTACCTCGTAATGATTTCTCATTTAGGCAACAGGTGGTAGAACGATTTTGGCAGACAAGCAGGTGCCAGTCCAAAGGAAAGAGACCCCCACCCGTGTTATCTTGTTAAAGCCCCCCATTTCCGAGCAAACTGGGAAGCTTCGGATCGTCCCCCGAATGTCGCTATCATTTGTTTGGATCACTCAAAAATTGTTAAGGGGAAAACAAGTTTTCTTATGATGAATTTTGTGCACAATTCGATATTTACACTACTATCAATTTTATTTTTAGAAAAATCAAATTTAAAAACTGACAAAAAAAAGGAAAAAATGTGAAACATATTAATCAGATGACCCAATAAGTCATTAGATTCAGATATTTAACAAGCCAAACACATCAAAATTAATTACATTAACAAAACTAGTCAGTTACCCACATTGGCCCACTGATATAGGGCACTGCATACCAAAAGACATCATCATCATTCTCCAGCTCCAGCCTCACGAGCACTCTACACTTCTCCCTGTCCACAAACAATTGAAGTACGTGAACAGTCTTCCAATCAAGCACTAAGTCTTCTACATCCTTCTTGTACGTGAACAGTCTCCCAATCAAGCACTAAGTCTTCTACATCCTTCTTGTACGTGAACAGTCTCCCAATCAAGCACTAAGTCTTCTACATCCTTCTTGTACGTGAACAGTCTCCCAATCAAGCACTAAGTCTTCTACATCCTTCTTGATATGGTTCATCCATTTCTTTTTGGATCTTCCCACATGTTTTACCTCAGATGTTCGTATTAAAGAAGGCCTAAATTTCTTACCTGACTCAAAACATAACCAAGGATTATCAATTTATAAATTGAAACAGATGTAGGAAACCGGTGCTGCAGAGTAACTGTATTGGAGAGAGACAGACATCTGTTTCGTACCACGCAGTACCGTCCCTCACCCCGATGACAGCTCACGCAAATCTGACAGATACTCAAACGTCTCCTTCGTAGGAAGAGGACTCCCGTGACACACTGCAGAAAAACGGGAACACACAGTTGACAACAGTATCCCAATATCTGTGACGTGTAAGTGGCATCACCGGTACGAGGGGTTCCATTCCAGTCTGTGTAAATAATTCCTAGAAGAGAATGTCACCTTCACCAGAGTGTGAGCACCCTGCCACCGTCAGTGCAGCCAACACGTCTCTAGAGTCCCGTGGCAATGTTGCCACACCCGCCCTAATCTTAGTGCCGTGTGATGTGTGTCGAGCAGGCGGTTCCCACACGTAACTCTGCACTGACGCTAGTTCCCGTGGGATCGTCCGTGCGAGCTAGCCTACGACGGGCCACTCCTCCACACTGCACGGCAGTTGTCCCGGCAGGGGTGATTTACCGGCATTTGGTTGTTGTTGTTATTGTTTTAGGGCGTGTTGACATCGAGTTCATTAGCGCCATCCGGCATTTGGGTTCTCGAGGGTCACCCTCGGTGCAGTCACTGATAAAAATTCTGTGGCTGAGAGACTTCTCTGAGGTGGAATTGCTCTTTTATCTGTCTGAAACAATTTTCCAACTGTCAAGAGCCCTTAGATCATGACATGTTTGACTATTACGAATAATGTAAGCCCTACTTTTAATGCCTCAAAGGTTTTGTACCGGACCAAGGTTTTAGGGATTTACACTGAATTCTAGCAACTTTTATGGAGTGTTATAGAAAGCTAGGTCAATTGTGACACGGACTATAAACCGTTGAGTAAATCCGCTTAGTAGGCCAAGTCAGTCAGCGATTCCGTGCGGACGACGACGTAATCCTACCAGGGTGACCACATCAGGATGGTCACCATCCCTCCTGGGAAAATCTAGTGGGGAAAGGCGAGCAAAACTCGGGAGCAGTGAGCGAAGAGGGGTCTTCAGCTCACTTAGGTCACAACCGGTCGGCGAGTCGAGACGTCACCTGGAGGCGACGGGCAGGTCGCGGACTGCGCCGGACAGCACAGCTCGACTCAACATACGACAGGAGGGAATGAACCTGATAGAAGTGGGGACGGTTAAGTCCAAAGCGGGGTTTACAGGAAACCTTAGCTCTGGCATTAGTCGCAAGGATGAAACTAACATGGCTGGAATAAGGGAATGGACAGTCTAATAGGTTGTTAAATAGTTTTTATGTACGTAATTGAATAAACATAAATACTTGTACATAACCAGCTGGAGTATCATTTATGTATTCTAGTACTCACGTGGCACATACAAGTTCTCCTCTCAGTGGTGGCAGAGCAAAAAAAATAGTATCTGGTCCACCACACCTTTGTTAGGGATTTTTCAGCATGCGTGGCAGTCAGAAGAAGGTTTAAAGACTTTGCTCCACTGGTAGGAAATAATGGTGAATTATGTCACCACTAGGAGGAGATACGAAACAGAATTTTCAGAAAATACTGCGATATTTACACAAGCAATGATGTAATTGCAGCAGAACAGGTAAGAATAGATCTGAAAATCGGGGAATGGGACGGTCGTGGTAAAAGGTACACTGGTGTTGACGAAGGGAATGTTTCACAATATGTGTCACATTAAGGGCCAGCAAACACTTAAACACGAAGACATCTTACGAGCTGCCAGGGAGCCTACCTGCGACGACCATATCGAAGACGAGTACGGCCTCCGACTCGTGAGGACACAGCTGCAGCAGAGTGTCCGCGAGTGACTCCACGTCTCCACACGAACCCAGGACCCTGCAGACGTCCTCGAAGGCGGTCACCACCGGCACGGCAAACATGTGTCGCATGGCACGCCACGGCTCCCGCGCCGACACCACCTCGGCCTCTGCAACGGCGACACCCAGCGTCGACGTCAGCTACTACACTGTGCTGTTACTCTAACTCGTGTGTATACAACAAGCCTCCACAAAGTAGAAGTTGCAACAAATATTCACACACTTCAAAACTTGATCATTTTTATTTTAACCACAAACTATATTTAAACAATTAGATTATCAACAAATTTTCAGTTGAACTGATTTTGATCAACATGTGATCAAGTGTGATTTTGAATTTCTCAAATTGTCGTATATGTATTATCATGCCTAAACCACTTAGAAGGGGGCTAATCTCATATACTTGTAAAGTAAAGAACTTTTTTAACCATTTTCTTAACAGTAAAGCACTTTTTAACCCTGCAGTGGTCGCGTGGATTACATATGTAGTCCACTCAAGCCATTTCTAATGGGACTTTTCAGAGCGCGACTACTGGAGGGTTAAATTGATTATAAATCATTTTTGTAAAAAACATAAGATTCAAATAAGGTTGTTTTCCACACATAACGAATTTTGTTCCATTCATTTTCACTAAGAAAGCATAAAATGATGATCATTTTAATGTATATTTTGTATGCTCTTAAAATTTTATTTCAGGAGATAATAAATTATTTATTTAAAAAAAAAAGAATTTTAAATTTTTAAATAAAAGAGCTAGTAAGATAAAAGTAGGCTTAACTGAGATATAAAAGTTCATTTAATAATAATATAACAGTTTGAAGGAAACTTGAAATTTAAAAGAAGAATAATGAAATTTAGTACTGAAGCATGATGACATCAGCATGTGTGATTTTAGGAATTAATAGCCCTTAAATGAGGATAATTACAATAAAATTAATAATAATTTAAAAGATTGGGAATAAATCAGACTATACCATAGTAAAGTTTCAAGAAAATCCTAGAAAAAATAGGGTTCCATGAGAATATGGCATTTTTGTAAGTCACGGGAGAAGAGTACTTCCCCTTGGGAAAACACCTTTATTTTGGAACGCGTCAACGTAAGATTATCCAAGCCTACAAATAGCGAACCGGTGTTTCCTTATAGAGGCAGTTTCCAGCAGTACTCGTTCGGTATAGGACGTGCGTGCCACGTCTCCGTAAGAACATCGCTACAGTCACCTGTGGGTGATGGAATTAGGACGGTGGGTTTGGGACTTATTAAATTTCCACATTAGACAACAACGTCATCTAACATTTGGCAGCTGAGAGCGAACTACTACAAATATTATCGTGAAATGAAGGGATTTTCTTAAGTTTTCACCAACTATGGGGGAGTGGTGTAAACTTTATCAAAGTTGTGGACTTGTGTGAGTGTTTGATAACGGATGTGTAGATCAAGTGCCTTCCTCTAGGCTTACAAATGATACCAGTTGTGCTACAAAAATGTTCAGAGTATACAGCTTTCGATGCAGTGACCTTTTTATTTGCCTCTACAACATCTCACCGGCTAGCCGTTACAGGTTAAATTGACAACTTGGCGACTAATTTAAAGAAACCTGGCAACTCACGGAAACGATTCAGGTAGTATAAAGTGTACCGGTACCGGTCACAGCTTACGCAAATCTTGCGAGATTCCCCCCAACAGGAGAGCGAAACGAGATCAGGGAGGCTTTCCCAGCCCGTGTTCGTACTAGCTAAGTGAAAAACCAAAAATTATTACTCTCCACTTTTATATCATAATGTCGACATTTGAGCAATTATTATTTGAGGTGAGCACACTTGTTAGATGAGACATTCTGTCCCAAAGCTAAACATCAAAAAGAGGAAGAGGCAATCGTAAGCTAGCACGCGAGAGAATGGCGAACAGTGACATTACAAACAGATATGTTGAACAACTTAACCAAAACACAAAATTCAATGGATGGCATATAAAGAAATTGACACCAGGGAACATGCTCCATTGTAGTTAATCATAATCCTCAACAGTTTCCAGCCGGGTCTGCTTAGGCTTTGCATTTTCATCTCTCTTTCCTTTCCGTCCCCTCCTCTCGGCCATCTATCCCTCGTTCTGCCTGTGGGTCGTTTACTGTCAACCTTCATGTTGTGGATTTTCTTCAGTATTCTGCACCTCCGTCCTCTTCACACGTCCACCTCGTTCTGGCCTTCTCCATTATATCTCGTACAGGTTCCTCTTTTAATGAGGTTTGTTCCTTATTCTTTCCATTCTTCTAGCCCCCTAATCTGTCTCTTAGAAATCTCATTCAATATCCCACTACTTCAGAGTCCAGGTTTCAGCACCATATAAGAACCTCGCACGTGTGATAGATTACGTCCTTACTTCTGTGTCTAGTCATTCTACATATTGTTCTGCCGCTACAACTGACACCCTTCTGAATGCTCCAACTTCCCCTGTAGATATTTTGCTTCTTACAATTTTCTGCCATTGTTCTTCATTATTCCTCTTTTTCAGTTTCCATGCCTTTATTTCCTATCCTGTCTCTCAGATTTTCTCCTATATGTCCTTAACTTAATTACCCATAGTCAGTGATTACTATCTAATGCCTCTCTCTGATGGTATAATATTTACGTGCGCCACACTTCTCTTCGATTCTCCATTAAGCGCCACGTTGTCCGTGACTGACTCACCCTGCCAATCATTACTATACCAGGTTGTCATGGCCCTCTCGCTTATCGTACCGTGAATTTCCTATTCTCGTCCCATGTCTCCTACAAGTATCCAGAAGTCTTTCCCCTTCTTCATTCCCACTACTCCCCTCTTCTGTCGCCAGTATTTCCTCGTACGCCTGCCTTTCAGATCACACGTGACTTGACCATTCCACTGTCTCTGCAGCTCTGGTTCCTTTATCTGGCTTTGGGTCGTCTACTTGTGGGGTTTCTTCCTCTAACTGTTACTCTGATCTTCATTATCCTGTAAATTATCTCTTTTACTTTCTCCTTCAGCCCTTTTCCCAGAAATACCCCTTACTCTATTTCTCCTGCATTCCTCATTTCCATTCTGGTAGAATTGAAAACCTCTCCTCGGTTCCTTTTCAGCTTCTCCGTCTCTCCCAGTCATATGAGTTTCCTCCACATTTGCCGTCAGTGTCTGTGTATTTAGAGTTCCAATTCATTAACTTTTTCCACATCCACTCGTCATATCCTTAAATCCGTCCTCTCTGATGCTCGTCTGTGCTCTGAAAGTGAGCTCGAACTACTGCCGCCTTGCCAGGGCCTCCACGATTACCACTGCACGTGTCGTCCCCCACCCCACCCTGTACTTGAACTCCAGTGGCAGTCCCCCACTTCATACCATTTCCTGTCTCCCGCTACGCGCAGGAGGGACTTTGGGAGACATTTGTAGTTAAGATTAATTACAAACTATTATTCAAAAATCAGGGAAATGATATACTTCACATACAAAAGATGAATGCGGCAGGGCAATGACGGCAGGGCCCGCTCTAGGGGGGGGGGGGGGGGGAAACCGGGCATTTGCCCGGGGCACTAAATTTAGGGGCGCCATTTCGGCTGTAAGTATGAGAAAAATATTAATAATATTAATGGGTTAAATACCAAATTAATAAAAAAAAATCACATACCGTTTTTTTTCGTTCGTTAAAAACTTACAGTTCTTAGCTAGACTTTGAAGAGACGGGGCGCGGACCTCAAAGGGGCGCGCCGTTGCCTCGCCGCCTCTGTATGATTTCTGCCATAGGAGCAACTTCAAAACCCGCCGCGTCCGCGCCACGTCTCTTCTGTATGAATTGGGCCTTAGCACGCGAGTAGAACGCATTGTTGTCTCAATTTGCTTATTATTGCTAATTACAAAAGTGGTTTCTTTACACAACAGCATTAGTCTTACTATTACGTTATTAATAATAAGTGGAAGTTCATAAAATTTACTTCAGGATTTCATAATTTCTAAAGGTAAGTACATCTATGACTAAACTGTTATTTAGTTGGATATACGACATAAGCGCACAACGACAAAAGCACACAACAGAAGCCCAGTAGGTGGGGGCTGTTACACCTGCCCTCGGCTACCTGCACTGATTCCGACGTTATACTGCCCACAAGTTACTAGACGCGGTGAAAAGGAGTGTTTTTCGCAATTGCAGCTAGGCTCTAATACATGGAATCGATAGTGCTTGGCGGGAGATGCTGAGTATTTATTTTATTGAATTGATGAACCAAATAAATATGGATCTGTTATTGGAAATCGAAGTGGAATAATTTGCATAATAATTTCTTCTCGTAATCCGAGCCTCACAGATTTGTTGTACAAATTAGATACAGGCATTGTAAGTGTTACGGTTGGGTTAAATTGCATACGCTAGCTTTGATCGCTTGTGAAAATATTGTAGTTTAGTGGGTGTGGGACAGTACTTACAATCATTAATAAATAAATAATATTACCAGCTGCTGATTACCAATTAGTTACCTCACATACCGTTAGTATATTCAATTTCGAATATTAACTGCTAATATATAATAACACATGATGCTTATTATATATACGAATGCAGTTTACAGATGCTGCATTTGTAAATCGTCTCAACAAAAAGAAATGCATTAACTATTTTAGTGAATGTGAATAACTTTGTCAGTTGGTTTCATAAGTGCATTGCGCAACAATCACTCCACATATTTTTGTTTGTTTGTTTGTGAACTTGGAACGTATTCCATTTAAGCCTATAGAAATTGCCATTCTGTATACACGGTTTCTGCATTTGCAGCAAATTTACGGATAGTATCCTCCGCGAATAAGCTTTGACTGTGTAGTAACACTAGACTTTCTTTATGTTCACAGGGTATGGAAAATATTTTGTGTTGTGCATAAGTATTTTTTTATATCGACTGAGAATAATTTATCTTAGTTATGGTTTTAGCTTATTTAGAGCAAGGATAAATATTTACTTTTTATATTATTTTATAGTGTACATTGTTTGAGTTACGTGCATGCCTCTTCCAAAATGTCTGACGGTCAAAGAAGACTATCTGGTTACCAGTACAAAAAAAGAAGGTTGGGAAAGGAAGCGTAAAGGCAGAATCAATCTACTGTATTCAGGGTTTACCAAAACAAATCTTAGAATCCAATATCAGGTCGGAATACAAAAGAAGTAGAATCGTCAGAGAATAATAGCGAACAAATGAACAAAGTTTGTAAACCAACTGCAACTGACATCAACGTGAGACTCACAGAAGGCGTTCTAATACTTTGTGGCCAAGAATTTTATGAGATGCCGTAAGAAGCTTTTTAGTAAGGCAAGGTCCACCTAAACTATTGCATAATTACAAATTTCCTCCCAATGACACAGATCGACGCAAAAGCGCAAAATATTATACTAGAATTTTTAGCAACGGAGAACAAATATTGCGAAATTAGCTACTACGTTTACTACTTCTGTTGCAAAACTTTCAGTTGGTTAGTTAGTTCTCTCTCACAGGAGGGTTTTAAAAATTGGAAGCACCTCGACGAAACTTTAAAAAAGCATGAAATTTCGAAACATCATATTCAGGCAAAAAAGATTAAATTGTTGTAAAACTGTAGATGCTGCCACTCAAAGAGTTATTAATGCCGAAATAAATCATTGGAATAAGGTGCTTCTAAGAATCGTTGCAATTACCAAAATGCTTGGTAAGTTGACTGGTTTTTCAAGGTACAAGCGACAAGTTGTTTGAGCATAATAACGGTAATTTCTTAAAAATAGTTGAGTTACTGTCTGAATACGATCCCATTATGGAAGAGCACGTCCGTTGAGTGCTCTAAAAAGTAGGGACTAAAGCTCAATATCTTGGGAAAAATATAGACAAACCATTCCTTCACTCTGTGCCATGTTACCTGCCAGTTGTTTAAATAAATAAAAAATGTCTGTGCCTCCATTGTTTCAAATTCATTTTACTCTCTGGCCAGTTTGAATGTAATGACAAATCTATCATTGCCAGCAAATTTTGTTACAAACCAGGATAGTAGATCTGCTGCATCAAAGTGTAAAGTCTCATGTTATTAATGAAATTTAAAAAAAATCAAATATTTTTCCATAATTTTAAACTGTACTCCTGATTTTAGTAAGATACAGTAAATTACTCTTGTAATCAGATATCTTTCAACTAATAAATTTAATCCTGATGTTAAATTAAAATTAATGAAAGCTTTTAAGGCTTCTTACCAGTCGAAAGATCCACAGGAAAACAAATGTCTGACATTATAGTTGGAGAACTTAATGACTTGTGTTTAAATTTGCAGGATATCAGAGGACAGGGACTGACAACGGGTCCAATATGAGGGACAATAAAGCAGGAGTGCAATTTAGAATTAAACAATATAATTCGCGAGCATTCAATGTTCCGTGTAGTAGACATTCTCTCGATCTTGTTATTAATGGCAAAAGCATCATTGGAAGCCACTAATTTCTTCAACATAGTCCAAAAAATATATTTATTCTTTTTGGCATCTACTTTTCGATGGGCAATACTTTTAAAGCATGTTCAGGGTTCAACTTTGAAAACATGGAGTGACACTAGATGGGAGAGTAGGATAGAGAGGATAGAGGCATTAAAACCTTTAAAATTTCATTTGGGAGACATATACGACGCCTTGCTAAGCATTTACGAAAACCAAGAAATTGATAATTTAATGATTTAGCCATTTTGGCAATTGAGTATGAAATTGCCGATGAAGTAAATTGTAGGATGTGACAAAAAATTCGCAACCTGAAAGTAAGAAAAAAAAATTTTTTTTGTGATTTTAGCGTATTTGATGTAATCTCGTTTTATTTTCAAAATAATGGCATTTAGATTGTTTGTGTGATAATATCCAACTGTAATAGCATTTAAAACGTAAAAATATGGTTAATTTGTGTCTATGTACAGATATTTCATAATTAATTTTCTCTATTTTGTGTCGCTAGATCAAAATTCAATAAGTTTATTTATGAATATATGATTTTATTAAAATTTAAAATTAAATATTTTATTCGATTAAAAAATTAATTATTTTTTTAAAATATATAATTCTACATAATCTTAAGGGGCGGCAATTTGTCTATTTGTCCGGGGCGGCAAAATCGCTAGAGCGGGCCCTGATGACGGACACATTTTATAATATTTCAGTTCTATACCTTAAAGAGGATCATAAGAAAATTCTAGAAAGAATGGAGGAAACAATGGGGAATGAGTACAATATGGAAATCAATAAAGCAAAGATGAAAGTAATCGTATCAGACTCGAAAGTGAAAATTAAAATTAATGGAGAGACATTGGAGGATGTGCAAGAATTCTGCTACATAGGAAGTAAAATTATAAAATACGGAAGAAGCAAGAATGAGATAAAGCGCAGGACTGCACAATCAAAAATAGTGTTCAATAAAAAGAAAGAAACTTTTAGAACAAATAACATCAGCTGGACAATGAGGAAAAGACTATTAAAAGCTTATGTCTGGAGTATTGCCCTATATGGATGTGAAATCTGGACAGTTGGTACAGAAAAGAAGATTAATTTCACTGGGGCTAAAGAAGGATGTTAAGGATTAGCTCGAGGGACAAGATTACTAACGAGGAAATTTTTGAGAGGGCAGGAGAGTATAACTCTATGCAAAAGATTATAAAAACGCAGAGGACAATATTAACTGGACATATCTCGAGACATGAGAGCTTAGTAAAAACAATACTGGATGAAATGGAAGAAGGAAAGATATATCAAGGAATACCGTGGTTAAAATACATCCAGCAGATATTGGAAGATGTTGACTGCAGCAGCTATGAAGAGGAGGCCAGAGAATAGAGCTGAATGGAAGAAGACCGCCGCTGACCAATCCCGGGATTGACTACTGAAGAATAAGCTAAAGATGGGAACGGCATTAGAGGGGATTAGAAGTGCACACTCGAACTCAAATCACACACCTGGCTCATTCCACGCCAAATCACCTACTGCCATGTGCACTTAGGTCTCAGATTTTTTCATATTTTTTGTATGTATAGATACCTTAGAGATATGACCATAGGAATTTTTTCAATTTTTTATCTCAAAAATTGGCTTCAGAAAAAATATTTGAAATTTTCACATTTCATGCGATTCTTCCCACGATTGTGTTGGCATCAAATTGCATAAAATGTTGTAACTCGCTTATTTTTGGAACAACATACATCATTTTGGTATCAAATTAAAGCTAATTGTTGATACTTTCTAACTAAGTAATAATATTCACAAAAAATTGTTATAAAAAATTTTGGGAGCCCTCAAAATGAAAATTTTGGTTTTTAAAAGTGTTGCAATAAATTTGCAATAACAGGCAAGTACCAGCAGACACATACTTTAAATTTTAACAAAAGCTCAATCTCAACATGTGTTTTCAGCTGTAAAAAAAACTAAAAGGGTGTTTTTTTGTGGTTGTTAAATAATCCAAGTTTGTTGTTCTCTGCTGTTTAACGGTGATTATGATTTTTTAGCTGCCACTAGACCTTTAAAAAAGGGTTGAATTTTAGAAACAATGTGAAACAATTTGATATTTAGGAAACATATGAATAGACAAATAAAACTATGCTAAGCTATTAACTGTTTAACCACTTTATAAAATGAAACTTTTAATTCAAATGCACTGTACACTCCAAGAAGAATGCACTGTACACTCCAAGAAGAACTACTTTGAATGTGAAACATGAAGTTTACAATAAAATATCATGTAACAGATGATGACTCAATGGATCAACATGCAAAAGAGTATTTAAAATATTAAAGAATTACATTTTAACATTTAATGCCTGTTGTATGGGTGCTGATTTATATAATGTTCTTAACTGATTCTACAATTAATTGTTGAATATCTTTTTCCAGGACATATGTTCTGCCTGATGATGAAGTTGAAAGCAGGCACTGGTACTTCTTGTATAATGTTTCAAAAGGTACCCAACAGCTGTCACTTGGTGTTGGCCATATAAATGTTTTTGAAGGTCCACAAGGGTGCATGAATTGAATTTTTGCATCCCTCACATTCAAAGAACATTGTTGCACTTTCCCTATCCACCATTTTTCTCCATAAATAACCTGCATAAAATTTTTCTGGCACTATATCCATAAGATCTTCTTTATTTTCCCTACCAACAGAAGTTTTAAAAGATGTTTGAGACGATGAAACTCGTTTTACTAAAATAATTGTCTTATTCATTGGCAGGAAGTAATGATTTTCCCTTGTTCCGGGCACAGTTTTAGCATTAGCATACCGTTCTTCTAAATATTCATGGTGCATACTAATATCTCTTGAAGTGATATAGAATGTTTTGATCCCTTTTATGTTTTCAGAAGAAAATTTATACAAGTCTTCAGGACTTAAAATAAAATTATCGGTAGTTCTTTGAAGACTTGCTCTTGTAGCCAATCGCTTAAGTGTGCCACCCACACCATCACAAGCATTTTTACCATGGCTGGTTGCAAAAAAGTTCCATTAGGCTGTTATTCCATGATCTTCTTTGTGATAACATAAATTTATAAAGTTTTTTATAATTTTTATACTGGGCTGCACTTCCATCACTGAAGTAAATGGCATGGGTCACGTTAGGCATTTCCTTTAAAATGTACTGTATGGCTGTCTTTTGAAATGCAAAAAATGTAGTAGTATCATGTTTTAGACAATTAGATATGAAACACATTGATAATGATTTAAGTTCTTTTTCATTCTTAAAATAAACAACAAAAGGATGAACGGTTGCTTGAATATTTTGCCAATGAAAGCCTTGTGCAGCATCTTGTAAAATACAGGTATAATTTTCACTAAAATCAACTAGAACTAAGCATTGATTCTCAGTTAAATTTTGCTTTACATCTTTCAAATGCATGCTCTGGGCTTTAGCTATAAAGTGGTGATGTGTTAAAAGAAACATTTTATCAACAAATATTTCAACAAATTCATCGACAGTTTTTACTATAGTTTCAAGTATGGAACGATCAGTGAAGAGCCACTGCTTAAAAGTAATAGTATCCCTTGTTTCAAGAATTTCTAACTGCATTAAGAACTCACGAAGGTTAGATATATCAGGACAGTTTGAGCATCTGTGTAACATACATTCTTCTGATTTAAGATTACAAACTAGTTTTAGCTAATAAATCCTGATAGGGCATATTCAGATGAATACTCTGCATCATTAGCTTTACATTTTGGTGGTAGGTACAGACACAAACTGAATGAATACCATGACTATTAACAGTCACACATTCTCTGGGGCGAAGTTCACAAAATTTGCTAAAGCCTATCTTATGATCAGGGTATTTTTCTTTGTAGGCTATAAATGCCTCTCGCAAATTATGTAGTATTAGCCTTTTCGTCTTGAGTTCTCTTTTGCCATTTTCACTGGGTACTGATATATAATCTTTTGTATTTGATGAAATGCGACTTATTTCATCATCATAATAAAAGAGTTTCACACTTCTTATTATATCTTCAGTAAGAGTATGCCCACTTTTTTTTTTTTTAGATTTATATAATACGCCTTCATCTTGTAGTACTTTTCGAGCTTTTTTAACTAAATATTCAGTAGTTTGAAAAAAATTCACTGTTTGTTGTATACTCCATGATTCTGGAGTTAAAGTTAAAATTTGTACTTTTTCATAAATATCACTAACAATAAATTTTTGTTTAAGTTTTTCCATGATACTACCACAATCATTACACTGTTTTATCACCTCACTGTTTTCTGTTTTAAAAGAACTATCTTCAATGCCTAAAGCTTTTGTAGCCATCTCAGTAAAACTCTCTGCTACACGTTGAGCTTTGTTTTTCAAATACATCTTTCTCTCATCTACTTTTCTTCTTCTAACTTTTAGTGGGGAACAATCAATTAACTTACAACTGTCATTGAGTTTTTCAATGTAAGAATCATTTGGTTCATAGTCACTGTCTGATGAAATGTTAATATTCTCATAAGTTTCAGTATTATTTGCTATAACTGATTTTCTACAAGATATGCACAACTTTTTGCCAGGTACTAATTCAATACCATGGTACTTCTTTGAAAATGATAAAGAAATTGATCTTAGACCTTTTCTGACATTTTGTTTATGCCTTCTAAAAGGATCACAACACATTCTCTGCCTGTTCTCAAAAGTTGACAAAAACGTTTTTAAATGATCATGACATATGATTGCAAGTCCAAACATTTTGTTCTTAGTCTGATCAGTTCTATATCAGTTGGTTTAAAGTCACAAACACTTACAATCTTCTGTGGCAAACTAGTTGTTTCTTGAAATTGTAAACAAATTGAACACTGCATTTTATCAAAACTTAAACTGAAATATAATTCACTTTTAAATGATACAGTTCATTAAAAGGTCTATAAACTTTACTGAAATGCTTCAAACATCAAACTGTCTGGAAACAGAGTGAATTCAACCATTGTAGTGACTGAGGTGACTATGCAAAGGCAAAAATGTGCCATTGTTGAATAACTTGAGAACAATGTGGATACGAAAATTCTAGTTTTAGAACTAGTCATGTACCAAGTAGAGCTTACTTCTAGAAATAAACAGACAGTATGGCAATGATAATTATAATTTTTGAAAAGACATATCGAGATAGATATTTGGATACTTCTTGAAAGAATTATCAGTGTCTGCATCAATGTTAATTTCAGGAAGAACATATATATTTTGGAAGAAAATAATGGCTGCAAATCAATTACAAACTTTTTATAAATCAGCACCCATACAACATGTATTAAATGTTAAAATGTAATTCTTTAATATTTTAAATACTCTTTTGCATGTTGATCCATTGAGTCATCATCTGTTACATGATAGTTTATTGTAAACTTCATGTTTCACATTCAAAGTAGTTCTCCTTGGAGTGTACAGTGCATTCTTCTTGGAGTGTACAGTGCATTTGAATTAAATGTTTCATTTTATAAAGTGGTTAAACAGTTAATAGCTTAGCATAGGTTTATTTGTCTATTCATATGTTTCCTAAATATCAAATTGTTTCACATTGTTTCTAAAATTCAACCCTTTTTAAAGGTCTAGTGACAGCTAAAAAATCATAATCACCGTTAAACAGCAGAGAACAACAAACTTGGATTATTTAACAACCACAAAAAAAACACCCTTTTAGTTTTTTTACAGCTGAAAACACATGTTGAGATTGAGCTTTTGTTAAAATTTGAAGTATGTGTCTGCTGGTACTTGCCTGTTATTGCAAATTTATTGCAACACTTTTAAAAACCAAAATTTTCTTTTTGAGGGCTCCCAAAATTTTTTATAACAATTTTTTGTGAATATTATTACTTAGTTAGAAAGTATCAACAATTAGCTTTAATTTGATACCAAAATGATGTATGTTGTTCCAAAAATAAGCGAGTTACAACATTTTATGCAATTTGATGCCAACACAATCGTGGGAAGAATCGCATGAAATGTGAAAATTTCAAATATTTTTTCTGAAGCCAATTTTTGAGATAAAAAATTGAAAAAATTCCTATGGTCATATCTCTAAGGTATCTATACACACAAAAAACTATGAAAAAAAATCTGAGACCTAAGAGCACATTGAATATTTTATTTTGGGTGATTTGGCATGGAATGAGCCACCTAGAGCCTACCTCGACCACTGTGGGCAGGGTAGTGGGGCGACAAGTACACAATTGATAATTATTGAAAAGTGTTGTCCCTGGAAAATAGCGATACATAGTAAAAAATGAAACTGATAAATAAAAAAATACCAAAGGATTGACAAAGTAAGCCCATCATCAATGGTTTAAGTAGATACCAGGAGAGCAGTGACGAACACAATCATACTTGTACATATCATTTCTAAAGGGTGTTTTTTTGTCACGCCCCATTTATCTCTGTTGATACCTAACCAAAATCAATAAATGAGGCATTATTTTAAAGATTAAGGTCTACACTCTGGTACCACCATAATTTAAGAAAGGAATTTTATGGCATTCAACCCTTAAAGGGCAAAGGTATTAATTGTCGAGGTGACGTCTATAAGACACGTTAGAGTCGAGCCGTTCCGCTTCGCCGGCATCGATAACAATGGATCGCGTTGCTGCTAGGTGGCACCACCAGATGTCACAGAGATATGACTGCACTGTCTGTGTTCTGTTCAGGATAGTTGTATTGCAATCAGGTCTGTAATACTTCAGCTTCCTGGGAAGGAAAAGAAAGCTCGGCTTTACGCCTTGTCTACATTGAGGTCATTAGAGGCGGGTGGGACTGGGGACAAGGAGGGGGAAGGAATTCAGCCACGGCCTTTCGAAGGAAGCATCCCGGCATTCACCCGGAGTGATTTGGGGAAACCACGGAAAGCCCAAACCCGGACGCGCGGACGGGGATTCGAACCGGCGTCCTCCCGAATGTTAGGCTACTCGCCCACCACGCTCGGTTGGAAGAGCTTCGGGAGTTAAAGTAGAGGGCTCCAGGATAGCATACATCAGCTAAAATCGGAACTGTATTGCTAGAAATGAGACGGTTCTTCTTTAAACCTAATACAAACCACCAACGTCACTATTCACCGTATTTTAATCGTGAAATTTTCACACAGGTCAGTTTTTAGCGGAACAATTGATACATAAAACTTTTTTTCATTAAATTTCGACACGAGTCAGTTTTTAGCTGCACAATTGATATATAAACATTTCATTTGTGGAATTTTCACACGGCTGTAAGGTATTTTCGTTTAACACCGAGAGGATCGGTCCGCTGGTGTGCGCCCACCGAGACTCACCGCATGACCGGCTCGACCTCACAGAGTTAGGTGGGGGTGGCAGAGGTGGAGGGGTAGGATAACGTGAAGTATGAATAACTGTCAGGAAAAGAAAGTTATCATAGGTGATGGCGAAAATATACAGAAATATAAAATTTAAACAATTAAATAAAAATGAATGTTTGTTTGCTCATCTTCTATGTGTTGCATTCATCTCATTGTGATGAAACTCTGGTGAGTTATTGTGTGCGTGCCTGGGAAGGTTTCTGGCCAAAAAAATTAAAAAAAAACCACCCCCTCTTCCCCTATGCACCACTCAATTTTTTCAAATGAGCTTTATACAAACCCACAGTTTTCCTTATTTAGATGGAATTTTGCACACATATACTTTAATACAAGCAGAAAAATACCGTATACATTTGTTTTGCAAAACCCACCCCTCTCCGCCTTTACACCATTCCCTTAACTTTTGTCAATGTTCTTTACTCAAACGCTTAGTTTTTATCTAATTTCGATTGTACTTTGTATACATATACTTTAAAACAAAGAGAAAAATGCTGTGTACATTTGGTTAAAAAAAAAAACCTAACCCCTTTTCTCCTTGACCCCAACCCCTTAATTTTTGCCTAGGTTCTTTGTACAAGTCCACAGTTTCTGTCTGACTTTGATGGCACTCAGCACTCACATACAATAAGAAGCAGTCTGTTGGTTCACTGATTAAGGCGCTTACTTTTGAAAGTTTCTGGGTTCATTCCCAGGATCAAATCACGGTGGAAAGTAGAACTTAAGGATAACAGCTGATGAAATGAACTACAACTGGTCCCAGAGGAAAGGAACTGGACATTCTACCTCTGACACAATGGCCTAGTACTCCTTCTTTTGGAGGATTCAAACAAATTTTCTTTATTTTTTTTTTATTTTTACTTCAATTTTTTCAGTTTTAATTTAAGCCATAAAAATTAGAGATGAAATGTATATCCGGCAACTACCCAGTATCCGGCTTATCCGGCCAAAATTTACTATCCGGCTGGATACCGGATAGTAGGTCAATATCCGGCGGATATCCGGCAGTGATCGAATTCTCAATAAATTACGAAAATTTCATAAAATTGTCTTTAAATTCACAGATGCTAGGTATATAATAAATCAAAACATAAATAAAAACACCATGTCTTCAAATCAAAATACCATATATTATTGTTTTTAACATATAAAAAATAGTTTTCTGTTGAATGAAACCAACTTGTGTGTGATAGGAGATAATATTCAGTTTTGCTTGTTCCCTTAAACAAGGCCAGGTTCAAAGAAGTCTTTCGGTATAAACAGTACTGCCAGGTGCTGAAAAATAAATTCATATACTGTGCAGTATTAGCTGACCACCATATATACGAGTCATACTTTCCATTAATTCGAGATGACTTTAGATAAAAGTCAATCTCGCTAGCAATCACTTTTTGAGAGTGGTACTGGCTATCTCGTAAAACAGTTCCAAAACATGTCGTCCCTTCTACTCCTTTTAACAGTCTTTGACGACTAATTGCTACTTGTCGAAGATTTCTCGCAAGACATTTTTATAGATTCCAATCGAATCTTCTACCGAGCTTCTGCAAACCCCAGAGAGTTTGCCTCGAATCTCGGCTCTAGCGAGGTCGCATTCGAGTAGTCTGACGCTCGGGTATATTTTTCTTTTTGAATCGCCAGCAATTTTTCGTGAGTTAAGCCCGAGCGATTAAAGTGCGTAGCGAGACACCTACCGGTAACAATCACTCCTCCCTCTTCAGGCTGGATCTTCAATGGCTCAGTTAAAATTCTCTGAAGCAAATGGATGAAACATCTGGCAGAAGCTTACTCAGCCACGCGTACACCCTTCACCGTGTTGACACCACTGTCGGGAATAAGTAAATGTATTTTGTTTTGGTAATAGCCCACCGATTTGTGATAATATTATGTTCTCTTGCTTTATTTTCTTCAGGGTTCTTCATGTACTGGTTTGACTTCAGTAGATACCCATGAGCTGTGAAACTGTTGTGTACTTAAAGTTTTTTTTGCGTCGTTTACATCCCAAAGTAATTCCGGATGTTTCATTTTCAAATGGTTTGTCGTGGCAGAAGTATCTGGACGAAGACAGAAAAAAATATGTCATTGCGTTTTCTTTAAGGCCACTTGATAAAAATGAAATTATATAAACTTCACGTCAAAACGTGCCTCCCGAAAAGTAATTCAAAATTGAAAACTTACTGTCATTATTTATATCAAAATATTCCCATATAGGTGATCCATTCTTTACTAACGACATTTTTAATTTTCTTAACCCTAAATAAAAATTTTCAGCCGGATATTCAGCTGCCGAAAATCTGGCTATCCGGCTTATAGGATGGCCGGATAACCGGTATCCAGCCAAACAACTATCCGTTTCATCTCCAATAAAATCACTGTCTTGTATTTACTTAATACGTGTAAATCTGTTTGTTTTGTATATGCATACCCAATTAAGAAAGAGAAAGAGGCATTCCAATGCATGCCAGGCAAAGCTAGTAAGGAATAAATAATAGAGAAATAACCAACAACAGAAATGCACCCAACGTAAGCCCACCGGGGAACGCAATGAAATATCTCAGAGAATGGATCACATCAACGAGGACATAGCCACAAATAGCACATGTGCCAGACTGGAGAGAACACGCCACACTTGTAAGAACATGTGTGGATCTATGTCCCTCTCCCTTAGCCTCTAACTCAGGCACTATAGTACCGTATGTCATCAGAGTGCTTGAACATGGCTAGAAAGGGGTAACTACAACAGCAATCAGGAAAAGGAGATTAATGTTCTACAGTCACATTATCCAGATGGACAAACATAGACTCACCTCGAAAATCTTCAACACCGTCTCTAGAGGGAAAGCAACTAATGAAAAATAGACAAAACTAGTCAGAAAAGATCTCAAGCAACTGGAAATTGACCCCAATGAAATTTACAATAGTACAGAACGTCGATTAAAGCATCCGATTCTCTCCGGACACTAACAGTCAAAATACTGTACCCCGGATCTGGGGTGAAATGAACGCAAGGAAAAAACCACAGTGCAAGGATGAAGGAATATTGGGCCAAAAAGAAATCTCACCAGAATCAAGAACCACACGGTTCATAGAGGTCAAGAAGAAGAAGCAGCAGCAGAGACGTAATCTCCACCAGTGCAGCTCACTGGATCGGGGAGGTTCAACGGGACCACGCACGAGCACGGTGTGCCGTCCAGTTCGCCGATTTCAGTTCCCGCAGTCACCCACTCGACATTATCGTGGAATTTCAAACTGCTATCAGATCGCAACAGCACGCTGTAGAATATTACATCAGACTTCGAAACATAAAGAACACTGCAGGTTATTTTCAAACAAACATACATTGATATGAAACATTTCCCGCTGCAATAAAAAACTAAATTGTGACCCCTTTGGGCCAGAATAAAAGAACTGTTCAAGACCTTGATAATATTTTTATGTGCCATTTGGTTGCCAAAGGTTTCTATCACTGGACATCTTCAATTTACAAAATATTCAAAGTTCTAAAACGGCTTCTTAGCCGAAAATATTCCAAGTTCCAAAAGTTTTCCAAGTGTTGCTACTTCCCTATGACAAAAGGAAATGGTGCGTAGGAGTTTCCTTGACTGACTCATCTTAGGGAAGGAAAATGGCAGGTTACAATACCTTCCAGCTGTAGGAATACAAAATTTCCAGAATCCCGTCATTTCTTTTATTCAGACCTTCCTGAAACTTTACTATATTAAAGAGTAGATTATTTTGAATACTTTACTCCATTACATCTTTATTCCTAAACCTCTTTGTTTAACAGTTATTAAACTCTGCATTGTCATGGATTGTTATTTCAGTTACTTACGTGCCGATTTTTAGTTCTCCTTGAGCAGTTTTGATTTTCTTTGCTATATAATTTTGTATCAGAATTTGTTCTGAGGCTAATTTTTTTTTAGCTGTTAAAATCAATTATTATTATCACATCTCGCACTATTGTTACTACCAAGGAAGTAAATTATTTCTATTAATTATAACTCTCTTGTTTAATTATAGTTTTAAGTGAAATTTCTATTGTCATCCTTGTAATTTAAGACTCTATTTAACTATTTATATTTCATTTTTAACAAATTACTATTTCGTAATTCTGTTTCCACACATGTCCATGACGTAACTTTCAGGATTAAATATGAAAATTCCATTTTTCACCCTTTAAGCTTAATTCAAAACTGTTGTTGTATTATTACTTAATTTAAGTCTTGCTCTCATTTAGTAATACTGCTAAGCTTCTAAATGTTTTATTTACAGAGTAGTATTTATTTATCCATTTAAAAAAGGTTATTTAGGATTTATTTACAAGACCAAATTATTGTCACGAAGTCTTTCCTCGTGTTAAAAATGCATTTCCACCATTAAATTCTGCTTAGCCAGCTAAAGACAGGCCGTTTCTTTCATTCCCCCAAAACTGGCTCTCCTCACTCACTTTCACTTCGCTGCTGACTACGTCATAAGAACACGGTGAATAAATTTTCAATTTCATTTATTTTCTTAAATAAAATTTTCCACTCAAACAAATACTGCTTTTAAAATGCTCGTTTCTAACTGTACTGCTTGCGAAAATGTTTGTGACGTTTTCCTTCCGATTTAATTTTTCAACCTCAATCTTTACACAATCACACGATACCGGTCTGATTTTAACTTTTCCTCCCCCTCATTATCCACAGTGGCCACCTGTGCCGACTGAATCAGAGGGTGAAAAAAGAGAGTCTTACTAGAATAAATAGAGAAAAATAAAAATATATATACATATTAATAAACAAACATTAAGTGATGGAATTATTTGTAGAGTATTAATGGAGACTGAGTGAGGCCTGTAAGCTAGTTTTCAGATGAAGAGGCGGTTTCTTGGAAAACTCCTCCACTTATCTCTGCGGATCAGTTGCTAAGGCTGTAGGGAGTTGTGGGAATTATCACGGGTCGCTACTGCATGGTATAACTTGAATTCCAGTCTTATTTTTACTAAATAATTATCCCTTATAAAAAACTGATACACTTCAAGGAATTGAGGGGGTGCAAAAAGGAAGAAAAAGCAGCTAGGTTTGTCTGTGGGAATTACTGCAGTACACAATCATTAACTGATATGATAAGAAGCTCGAATGGGAGTCATTTGAAGACAGGAGGGTGAAGAATGTACATAAAGCACTGGAAAAGAGTTAGGAGTAGTGGTATGGAAGGAAAGGGAGGACCACGAACATACGCTCAGGTACAAGGAAGATTTGTAAATATATTATTTCTAGGTGTAGAGCAAAATACCAAAGCGGTGCTGAGCAGTGAAATAATTTAAAACTCGTGTCTTTTTATTCCTTACTTATGACTTTATGCCTTGTTGATGTCAAGGTTCATTAGAGGTGGGAAAGAAAAGGATGGAGAGAGGAAGGAGTGGGAAGGAATTCAGCCAGGGCCTTTTTTTAAAGGAAGCATCCTGGCATTCGTATAGGGTGAATTGGGGACACCGTGGAAAACACAAAACTGGATGCCTGGATGGGGATTTGAATCAACACCCTCCAAAATGTGAGGCCAGAGCTTTACTGCTCACCCACCACACTCAGTATTTTAATGTCCTCTAAATTTAGAGCTATCGAGAAATAGTGACCAGGACAATTTTTTTTCTAACACCAGTAGTGTAGCACTGGATATTTCAAAGGCTTTTGACAGAGTGAGCCATAAAATGGTAGTAAATAAGGTAAAAACTATTGGAGTGGATGAGAAAGTGATTTCCTGGGCAGGACACATTGGACAGGTAGTAGAAAAATATTTCAAAATTCTTCACTTGTTGGAGAGACTGATGAGGGGATGCATGAGAGAAGTAAAGGAATTGGGTAACAAAACTTTGATCACACCATTGCTTGAATATGGTAGTGTAGTATGGGACCCTCATTTTAGGTATCAAATACAGGAGTTGGAGAGGGTGCAAAAAAGGGTTGCTAGATTTGTTTCTGGAAAATACTGCAGAATGGAATTCATTAGAAGACAGGAGGATGATGAAGATGTTCATGGGAGTGTACAAGGCGTATATTGGCGATGAGGCATGGAAAGATATCAGTGTAAGAATTAAAAGTATTGCACAGAAGGTAAAAGATAACCATGACCGCAGGCTGGCACCTCGATTTCAGGCACAAGGGTGTGGGAAGATTCTCTTTTTTAGGTAAGGATGTCAGGGATTGGAATATGTTACCAACAGAAATGATTAATCTTATATATATATAAAAATAGACGTGTTTTTTCCTATATTTCACTTTTCAGCCACCACTACCTAGCACAGATCACTGATGTTTGTAAGTGGAAGTAGCATTGATTTTCCTGTCGTGCACAACGTTGGCCGAATGCCGATAGCTGTGGGGATGTGGGAGATATAATGATTAAAGTTGATCAGTGCAGGGCGTTTTCATATTTCGACCAAAAATTCGTATCACCATATACTTCTCTTTCCTGCCACAACTACATAACATAGACCTTTGGTGTTTGTGTGTGGTAGTAGAATCGTCTTTCCTGTAGTGCACTATGGTTGTTAGATGTCGGTAGCTATGGGGATGTGGGAGATATGGGGGTTGAAAGTGGTCGACCTGTGGCAGTTTCAGACTTCTGCGAAAGACAAAAGTGTCATGGTGTATCACTTTACAGCGAAAACTACTGATCACAGATAACTGGCGTTTGTGTGTAGTAGTAGCACAGAGTCACCTTTCGATCACAACAGTGGCCGAATTTCAGAAACTGTGGTACTGTGGTAGATATGGTGGTTGTAAGTGGCCGACCAAGGATATTTTCGTATTTCGACTGTCTCCGCATATGTCACTTTTCTGCCACAACTACATAGCATAGAGAATTGGTGTTTGTGTTTGGTAGTAGAATCGTATCTCATGTAGTGCACTATGGTTGTTAGATGTCGGTAACTATGGGGGTGTGGGAGAAATGGGGGTTGAAAGTGGTCGACCTGTGGCAGTTTCATACTTCTGCCAAAGACAAAAGTGTCATGGTGTATCACTTTCAGCGAAAACTATAGATCACAGATAACTGGCGTTTGTGTGTAGTAGTAGCACAGAGTCACCTTTCGATCACAACAGCAGCCGAATTTCAGAATCTGTGGTACTGTGGTAGATATGGTGGTTGTTAGTGGCCGACAAAGTATATTTTCGTATTTCGACTGTCTCCGCATATGTCACTTTTCTGCCACAACTACATAGCATAGAGCATTGGTGTTTGTGTTTGGTAGTAGAATCGTATCTCATGTAGTGCACTATGGTTGTTAGATGTCGGTAACTATGGGGGTGTGGGAGAAATGGGGGTTGAAAGTGGTCGACCTGTGGCAGTTTCATACTTCTGCCAAAGACAAAAGTGTCATGGTGTATCACTTTTCAGCGAAAACTATAGATCACAGATAACTGGCGTTTGTGTGTAGTAGTAGCACAGAGTCACCTTTCGATCACAACAGCGGCCGAATTTCAGAAACTGTGGTACTGTGGTAGATATGGTGGTTGTAAGTGGCCGACCAAGGATATTTTCGTATTTCGACTGTCTCCGCATATGTCACTTTTCTGCCACAACTACATAGCATAGAGCATTGGTGTTTCTGTTTGGTAGTAGAATCGTATCTCATGTAGTGCACTATGGTTGTTAGATGTCGGTAACTATGGGGGTGTGGGAGAAATGGGGGTTGAAAGTGGTCGACCTGTGGCAGTTTCATACTTCTGCCAAAGACAAAAGTGTCATGGTGTATCACTTTTCAGCGAAAACTATAGATCACAGATAACTGGCGTTTGTGTGTAGTAGTAGCACAGAGTCACCTTTCGATCACAACAGCGGCCGAATTTCAGAATCTGTGGTACTGTGGTAGATATGGTGGTTGTTAGTGGCCGACCAAGTATATTTTCGTATTTCAACTGTCTCCGCATATGTCACTTTTCTGCCACAACTACATAGCATAGAGCATTGGTGTTTGTGTTTGGTAGTAGAATCGTATCTCATGTAGTGCACTATGGTTATTAGATGTCGGTAACTATGGGGGTGTGGGAGAAATAGAGGTTGAAAGTGGTCGACCTGTGGCAGTTTCATACTTCTGCCAAAGACAAAAGTGTCATGGTGTATCACTTTTCAGCGAAAACTATAGATCACAGATAACTGGCGTTTGTGTGTAGTAGTAGCAAAGAGTCACCTTTCGATCACAACAGCGGCCGAATTTCAGAATCTGTGGTACTGTGGTAGATATGGTGGTTGTAAGTGGCCGACCAAGTATATTTTCGTATTTCGACTGTCTCCGCATATGTCACTTTTCTGCCACAACTACATAGCATAGAGCATTGGTGTTTGTGTTTGGTAGTAGAATCGTATCTCATGTAGTGCACTATGGTTGTTAGATGTCGGTAACTATGGGGGTGTGGGAGAAATAGGGGGTTGAAAGTGGTCGACCTATGGCAGTTTCATACTTCTGCCAAAGACAAAAGTGTCATGGTGTATCACTTTTCAGCGAAAACTATAGATCACAGATAACTGGCGTTTGTGTGTAGTAGTAGCACAGAGTCACCTTTCGATCCACAACAGCGGCCGAATTTCAGAATCTGTGGTACTGTGGTAGATATGGTGGTTGTTAGTGGCCTACCAAGTATATTTTCGTATTTCGACTGTCTCCGCATATGTCACTTTTCTGCCACAACTACATAGCATAGAGCATTGGTGTTTGTGTTTGGTAGTAGAATCGTCTCTCATGTAGTGCACTATGGTTGTTAGATGTCGGTAATTATGGGGGTGTGGGAGAAATAGGGGTTGAAAGTGGTCGTCCTGTGGCAGTTTCATACTTCTGCCAAAGACAAAAGTGTCATGGTGTATCACTTTTCAGCGAAAACTATAGATCATAGATAACTGGTGTTTGTGTGTAGTAGTAGCACAGAGTCACCTTTCGATCACAACAGCGGCCGAATTTCAGAATCTGTGGTACTGTGGTAGATATGGTGGTTGTAATTGGCCGACCAAGGATATTTTCGTATTTCGACTGTCTCCGCATATGTCACTTTTCTGCCACAACTACATAGCATAGAGCATTGGTGTTTGTGTTTGGTAGTAGAATCGTATCTCATGTAGTGCACTATGGTTGTTAGATGTCGGTAGCTATGGGGGTGTGGGAGAAATGAGTGTTGAAAGTGGTCGACCTGTGGCAGTTTCATACTTCTGCCAAAGACAAAAGTGTCATGGTGTATCACTTTTCAGCGAAAACTACTGATCTAAGATAACTGGCGTTTGTGTGTAGAAGTAGCACAGAGTCACCTTTCGATCACAACAGCGGCCGAATTTCAGAAACTGTGGTACTGTGGTAGATATGGTGGTTTTAAGTGGCCGACCAAGGATATTTTCATATTTCGACTGTCTCCGCATATGTCACTTTTCTGCCACAACTACATAGCATAGAGCATTGGTGTTTGTGTTTGGTAGTAGAATCGTATCTCATGTAGTGCACTATGGTTGTTAGATGTCGGTAACTATGGGGGTGTGGGAGAAATGGGGGTTGAAAGTGGTCGACCTGTGGCAGTTTCATACTTCTGCCAAAGACAAAAGTGTCATGGTGTATCACTTTTCAGAGAAAACTATAGATCACAGATAACTGCGTTTGTGTGTAGTAGTAGCACAGAGTCACCTTTCGATCACAACAGCGGCCGAATTTCAGAATCTGTGGTACTGTGGTAGATATGGTGTTGTTAGTGGCCGACCAAGTATATTTTCGTATTTCGACTGTCTCCGCATATGTCACTTTTCTGCCACAACTACATAGCATAGAGCATTGGTGTTTGTGATTGGTAGTAGAATCGTATCTCATGTAGTGCACTGTGGTTGTTAGATGTCGGTAGCTATGGGGAATTTGGGAGAAATGAGGGTTGAAAGTGGTCGACCTGTGGCAGTTTCATACTTCTGCCAAAGACAAAAGTGTCATGGTGTATCACTTTTCAGCGAAAACTACTGATCTAAGATAACTGGCGTTTGTGTGTAGTAGTAGCACAGAGTCACCTTTCGATCACAACAGTGGCCGAATTTCAGAAACTGTGGTACTGTGGTAGATATGGTGGTTGTAAGTGGCCGACCAAGGATATTTTCGTATTTCGACTGTCTCCGCATATGTCACTTTTCTGCCACAACTACATAGCATAGAGAATTGGTGTTTGTGTTTGGTAGTAGAATCGTATCTCATGTAGTGCACTATGGTTGTTAGATGTCGGTAGCTATGGGGGTGTGGGAGAAATGAGTGTTGAAAGTGGTCGACCTGTGGCAGTTTCATACTTCTGCCAAAGACAAAAGTGTCATGGTGTATCACTTTTCAGCGAAAACTACTGATCTAAGATAACTGGCGTTTGTGTGTAGTAGTAGCACAGAGTCACCTTTTGATCACAACAGCGGCCGAATTTCAGAATCTGTGGTACTGTGGTAGATATGGTGGTTGTAATTGGCCGTCCAAGGATATTTTCGTATTTCGACTGTCTCCGCATATGTCACTTTTCTGCCACAACTACATTGCATAGAGCATTGGTGTTTGTGTTTGGTAGTAGAATCGTATCTCATGTAGTGCACTATGTTTGTTAGATGTCGGTTGCTATGGGGGTGTGGGAGAAATGAGTGTTGAAAGTGGTCGACCTGTGGCAGTTTCATACTTCTGCCAAAGACAAAAGTGTCATGGTGTATCACTTTTCAGCGAAAACTACAGATCACAGATAACTGGCGTTTGTGTGTAGTAGTAGCACAGAGTCACCTTTCGATCACAACAGCGGCCGAATTTCAGAAACTGTGGTACTGTGGTAGATATGGTGGTTGTAAGTGGCCGAACAAGGATATTTTCGTATTTCAACTGTCTCCGCATATGTCACTTTTCTACCACGACTACATAGCATAGAGCATTGGTGTTTGTGTGGTAGTAGAATCGTGTCTGTTGTCGTGCACTATAGTTGTTAGATGTCTGTAGCTATGGGGGTGTGGAAAATGTGGGGGATGAAAATGGTCGACCTGCGGCAATTTCATATTTCTGCCAAAGACGCATGTGTCGCGGTGTATCACTTTTAAGTGAAAACTATCAATCACAGATCACTGGCGTTTGTGTATGGTAGTAACACAGAGTCTCCCATCGATCACAACGTTGGCCGAAATTCGGTAACTGTGGGAGTGTGTGAGATATGGTGTTTGAAATTGGTCGATCATGAATATTTTCATGTTTCATCCAAAGACTTGTGTGTATCCGTAAATTTTACCTTGCTGCCGGAACTACAAAGCGCAGAAGACTGGTATTTGTGTGTGGTAATAGTATCGAGTCTCCCATCGTGCACTAGGGTGGTTAGATGTCTATAGCTGTCAATATGAATTCTTGACAATCACGAACGTAGTCGTGGGTACCAGCTAGTAATTTACTAAAAATGTTGAAAGAATTTAAAGTTGAAATTAGTAGAGGGCAGGAAAGGGGGAGGAGGGGTGTGTAGGGAATTCCCTCGGGAGTGTGCACTCCATTACTATTAAACTTAAACTAAGCACTTACCTCGCAGAGCAGAATCCTCGAGCAGAGAGACGCCCGAGGTGTCGAGTCGGGCGGCGTCGACGAGTGCGTCGACCAGCGCGCGGCAGTGCGGGGGCGTGCGGCAGAGACGCGCGACGTGTGTCGGGCCCAGCAGACGCAGGTAGCCCGCCAGCTGACGGAGGGCGGACAGCTGGCCCTGCTCGTCTGCACGGGGGAGGCGTTAGTGGCGTCTCGTGCCACAGGGTAGGGGAAATGACCCGTCGAAGATGAAAGCAACAGAGCACGTAAAACAAACACAAAATACATAAACAATTCACAATATTTCACTGAATAGCTTTAGTCGTGCAGGAGGTGAGACGTATGTCCGTGGGAAAGATTTGTGCACATCCGGACCTGCTATATTGTGAATTGTTTCTGTGTTTTTGTTGGTTTTCTTGTGTATTTGTCTGGCCCTACTGCTTCCATTCTGGTAAGTGATGGGTCATTTTCCCTATCTTATCTTAGTTTCAGTGTTTAACAGCAGTTTCATTGCTTCCATTATCCACATGAAAGTAATATAATGGATTACCTCACAAAATTTCTGAAGGAGGAACCATAATTTAAAAATTTAACAATATTCCACAGATATAAAAACATTAAAAGAAATATATTTTTGGTTGAATGCTACATGCGATCAGCAGTACATTTCGTAATATTTAGATCTCCTAACTGATGTAGTGCTTGAGAATGGTGAGCAGGAGACATCTGAAAAATGGTTAACATTACAGAAATATATATTGATATGGTTTTTCCTTTAATTGGCTTCGCAATTTTTCCCAACTCTTCAAGCCGCGTCTACACGGTTATTTTGCAAATCATAAAATTAAATTCCCATTAGGACACTTCACATTACATTCGAATAGTACAAGTGAAGAAGTAATGTTTTCAAGGACTGTGTGTAATTGTGTCATTTGGCCCCAGTATGTTGCTGCAATCAGCATTACATTCAGGTACAAAGTTAAAGTCAAAGGTTGTACCAGGTGCGTAAATATGAAACCGGATTTTTTTCATAAAAAATACACCTGTTTAGTGTAAAAATGGTACAAAGTACCTTATTTGAAGTATTGCCCATTGTTAGATATACATTTTTCCCATCTCTATGGAAATTTATGACACAAAACAGTCATTGAGCCATTTTCGTACATTTTCATAAGAAGTGAAGCTCTGCTCAGCGAGTGTGTGTCCCATCAATTTAAAGAGAGAGTTATTGGATGGAACTAAGTAAGGTGAGTAAGCCTCATGCATCAGTATCTCCCAACTAAGCAATTCAATCATTTCCTTGACCAGTTTTGCTGTATGTGATGGTAAGTTGTCATGAAGCAAAATCACTTTGTGTTGCCTTTCCTGGTATTCTGGTCATTTTTCCTGCAATGCTTGATTCAAATTGATCATTTGCTGTTGATGAAGTTCAAAATTAACAGTTTCACAAGGTTTTAAGTAGCTCGTAATAGATCACACCATTTTGATCTCACCAAAGACAGAGCATTGTCTTCCTTCCACAGCGATTTGGCCTTGACGTAGAAGTTGATGGTTCAGCAGGAGTTACCCATGATCTTTTACGCTTAGGGTTCTCGAAATATATCCACTTCTCATCACCTGTCACAATTTGATGGAGAAATGACTTTCTTTTATACCTGGTGAGCAGCATTTCACAAGTGGTTTTTCGTTTTTCTTGTTGTCTGTCAGTCAGTTCATGTGGAACCCATTTTCCCATCTTCTGGATCCATCCCATCGCTTTTAAATATGTGGAGACAGCTTCCCTTGTTACATTTAATTATTCTGGGAGTTGTTATTGCATTTGGGCATCCTTTTCATCCAACAATGCTTGAAATTCGCTGTCCTCAAACTTCTTTGGAGGTCTTCCGCTGTCTTTGTTTCTCATGTCAAAATCACCATTTTTTATTTATTTTTAAACCACTCAAAACACTGTGATTTACCGAGAGGATGGTCACTGTAAGCTTCAACAAGCATTTGATGCCATTCTGCAGCAGCTTTCTTTAAATGGTAACAGAAAATCAACGATGTCCGCAAATTGTAGTTTGGAGGCTCAAAACTCAAAATGTTCAACGTTGTTGAAAAGTATACTGTCATATGAAACTTGTATTCTTGTGGGTTGAAAATGGCTGTCAGATGTCAAAAAAAGAAAATGGTGACAATGATGCAATCTGATGGTAACTGCATTGATAACTAGAGCCATCTATTGGCAAATTCCGGTGTCATATTTACACACCTGGTGTAACTCAACAACTTTTATTAAGTATTTTTTTATCAGTTCGTTGTTTGGTTTGATACATTTTTTCATCTCTTCCAAGCTGAGCTGACCTATTCATCACAAAGCACACATTACAGTCTAACAGGACGGCATAGTTGGCAAACCACACCTTATTGATAGTTTGATGCAAAATTCAATTTTTTCTTTCACTTTCTTGTTAGCTTCCTCTACAAACAAACCTGAATCTCAGTTTGCACAGACTATACTTATGCCTCAACTCTTTTTAACTGATGTCAGTCTCTACTTATCATACGTTGTTTCTATAATGTGTTTTTTTTGTCACAAACCGTTATCTCACTTGCACCCTCCGCCACACACTTTTAGTGAATCGCGGGGTAATAATAACAATAATAATAATACCATACTGAAATCGATAAATGGGGTATCATTTAAAAAATTAAGGTACCTGCTCTGATCATATCATACTCTAAGAAAGGAATTTTTAGAATTTGACCCTTAAAGGGCAAAAGTATCAACATTTCTACAACACATTTTTTTGTCATGAGCTATCTATCTCCCTTGATATTTAACCAAAGTAGACAAATGATATATCATTTTGAGAATTAAGGTATCTGCTTGGGTTCCATGATACCTTAAGAAAGGATTTTTTTTGGAATTCAACCCTTAAAGGGAAAAAGTAATAATGTCGCACGTGTGAGGCAGTTTAGAGCCAAGACGCTAGATTACAGCAGCACTTATCACAGAGATATTAATAAACTGCTTCACTGGCGTCGAATTTCGTTGTGTACAAAGCAAATAAACAATTGAAACAAATGAGGCGGTTCTCCTTTCATTCTATTGCAAACTATTAACCTTACTATTCATCACATTCACAAAATTTTCGCACGGATCATCTAGTATACTACTATTTACATATTTTAGATCTTAATTCTTAAAAATTTTGAATATCGAGTCCCACACAAAATTACCAAAAGCTTTTCTCAAGTTCATGAAAGCCATAACTGTATGCATGTTTTTATTGAATTGTCCTTCCAACATTAATTCCAGTTAAGCTCTGTATCTATCCTAGGATTTGACAGAGTGAGCAATGAAATAGTGGCAAATAAGCCATTGGCAAGAATAAAAAAGTGACTTGTTAGGTAGAGGCATTGTTAAGAGATAGAAGGCAAAGTGATAGGCTAGGAAATGCTGTGGAAAAAGTGGTGAAGTGAAAGCAGGAGTGACGCAGGATGCTGTATTCTGACTGCAGTCATCACTATTCATTTTCTCTAATGAATGTGTTGATGGTTTACCAGCTGTTTGCAGATTTATTTATTTTGTTTCAGAGTGTAGCATAACAGAATACTCAGAGAAGAGATAAAAGAATGATAATTACTATGGGGGAGCAAGAAGATCGGGCGAGCAAAAAAGTTTAGTTCGCAGTTTTGAGTCGATGAAATAATGTTACTGTAAGAAATGAACCTCTGTAATTTTTTCGGATGTTTATGAATGAAGTAAAATGAGAATACGAGTAAATGTAAAATGAATCATAAGAAAGATTATTATTATTCAAATACGAGAAGTTAAGTTAATAAGTTCGAACATTAAAGTTTTGCCACAAGACTTTAAAACGATTCCGTACTCCTGCCGAATGAAAATCGTATAAAATACAACATGAATTTAATAAAATACAACAAGAGGTTTGCTGATACAATAGATTGTTGCATTAAAAAGTATGTCACTAGGTATGATAAAAATGTTCTAGCTTACTGATGGGCCTAAATATGGTGGTGGTGTGTTACGTGGATTGTTTGGATTGCGCGTTTTTCTTATTTACGAAATCACTACACGGGTCTCCATACGTTTCACTTTATTTATTCGTAAACCACATACACGTTTCCGTATCACCACCAGCAAGTAATATAGTTTATTGAACATGGATAAGACAGATCAAAAACTTCTTCCCCTACAAGTGCAGATTCTCACCACACATTCATTAGTTAAACAACACAACACACCCTCCGCTGATTGACTAACTACCAGAAAACTCAGATCTTCTAGAAACACTTGTGTGAAGTACTTAAACAGCCCAATATTCAGTATTTCCAATTCCAGTATATAAGTAAATTCGACTTGAGGCAACACGCACAGTTACTTTGCAATCGCCTCTCCACCAGTGCCCTGCTTGCGTCCTCTCAGCTAGCCTGCTCCAGACTACTTTCTACAACCACTCTCTCGCTTCTACACTGCATGCCTTCACACTCCACATTAATACTGGGCCTTTACAAACAATTTATCGTGCTTAAATACTTCTTTTGACTCTCTTATTGCAGAATATTTTATGTTAACACCAAATATTAAACACACATTAAATATGAAATTGCCTATCCACTTCTGTTAAACCTTCTGCACATTAACCTGATGTAATACTGTCTCGCCACAAGATAGAAATAAAAACACTTGTTACAAGAAATTAAAAGAATCGAAAGAGAGAGAGAGAGAGAGAGAAAAAAAGAGAATAGCAATCAATACCAATCGATTTATATCGTAGTCAGCGGCTTGAACATTCTGTTCTGCCCCCCAGTCACACGCAGTCATTTGGTCCTAAGATAATGTCATTTTGCTTTTGTCCTGCCTGTACCACCTCGCAGCGCATTTAGCCCTCTCTACGTCTTCCAGTTGAGATCCACACAAGTCAATCTCGTTCGCCACAGATCGAGGCGCACAGCCTTCGACAGTACGTCTAATGCGGCCATAATACTTAAGAAACCTTTCCTTTGTCTCGGGTGAGCCACATTTTGATTAACCTTACACCATTCTAATTTTTCTTTTTATAAGGGGGAGCCATTACAAACAGAATGTGTAGTTTTTGAGTAGGTATGGGTCTCAGGCAGCCTCTAATAATTCTGCAGGTTTCATGGAGTGACACATCTACTTGTTTGGTATGAGCACACTTGCACTAAACAGATTAGACATATTCTCCTACACTTCAAGTTCAAAATACTGGAGGATGTGCACCCCACATGCTTCTTGTGAGTTTCCACATACACCCATTTCGGGATGGTGGTTAGGTTTTTGTGTTCAAGAATTGATATCTTTTTTTTTTTTTTTCAAATGAAGGAGCCATGTAGCATAATTGAAAGATATTTTTGGTTAAAACAATAATCTAATACTGAACCCTCCTGCCAGACTTTGGTTTCTCTATTTTGTACATGGAAGGCACACAGCTGACTTTTAGCTTATTCGGTTTCAGCTGATTGTGTTCATAGTAGTTTGTCATTAAATGTACTCGATTACTTAGATGCTCCTCCGCAGTTCCAGAATCTTCTGCTTGCACTGCTAGTGTTAAATCAACTGCATGCATAAAGCTACAAGTCATCTGCATCTGAGGTTGGCCGTTAGCGTAATCACTCCGTGGGGGCAGCCCATTCTGTAGTGCTCTTCACCACCACTGACTTTTCCTACCCTCAAAATTCAACATAAAACCTTCAATTGTGAAATAAATTTTGAGTGGTTTTTGTCAACTCAAAACCCAGCACATGACATAATATTGTGTAATAGAATCAAAATTGGAGAAGACAGAAAAGCTGCAGGGTTGAACTTGACATACATCTAGCTGGACAGGTCAGCATGGAATGAAGATAAATGCCAAGAAGAATCAGCTTATAAGAAACACAGGAAAAAACTAAAGGTTTTCTATGATGATTTTTTTTACTTATGGCTTTACACCTTATCAACATCAAGGTCATTAGAGGAAAGATGGCATTGTGAACAAGGAATGGGAAGTAATTTGGTCATGGATTTTTCACAAAACCAGCACAGCAATTGCCTGGAGCAATTTGAGGAAACCGTGGAAAAACCAAATCTAGGTGCCCCGACGGTGATTCAAACCGGTATCCTCTTGAATGCGACGCCAGAGCTTCAACCACTCAACCACCATGCTTTGTAGTTTTCTTTGATTATATGGTAGGGAAAAAAATGCCTAATGAAAATCTGAAGTGTAAATATTTTGGAATAACGTAAAGCGTGTTCACCCGCCAGAGTGCCTCAGCACGCTGAGGCCACACACTGGGCAGGGAACGAGTCCAGGCCACGCATGTGAGCCACACACTGGACAGATAACGAGTCCAGGCCAAACACGCAAGCAACACACTGGACAGGGAACGATCCAGGCCAAGCACGCGGGCCACACACTGGGCAGGAAATGAGTCCAGGCCACGCATGTGAGCCACACACTGGACAGGGAACGATCCAGGCCAAGCACGCGAGCCACACAATGGGCAGGGAAAGAGTTCAGGCCAAGAACGCGAGCCAAACACTTGACAGAGAACAGGTCCAAGCCACGCACGCGAGCCACACACTGGACAGGGAACGAGTCCAGGCCACGCATGTGAGCCACACAGTGGACAGGTAACGAGTCCAGGACAAGCACGCGAGCCACACACTTGACAGAGAACGAGTCCAATCCACGCACGCGAGCCACACAATGGGCAGGGAATGAGTCCAGGCCACACACGCGAGCCACACACTGGACAGGTAACAAGTCCAGGCCACGCATGTGAGACACACACTGGACAGGGAACGAGTCCAGGCCAAGCACGCGAGCCACACACTTGACAGAGAACGAGTCCAAGCCACGCACGCGAGCCACACACTGGACAGGTAACGAGTCCAGGCCACAAATGTGAGCCACACACTGGACAGGGAACGAGTCCAGGCCACGAACGCAAGCCACACAATGGGCAGAGAATGAGTCCAGGCCACGCATGTGAGCCACACACTGGACACATAACGAGTCCAGGCCAAGCACGCGAGCCACACACAGGACAGGTAACGAGTCCAGGCCAAGCACGCGAGCCACCCACTGGACAGGGAATGAGTCCAGGCCAAGAACGCGAGCCACACACTTGACAGAGAACGAGTCCAAGCCACGCACGCGAGCCATACAATGGGCATGGAACGAGTACAGGCCACGCATGTGAGCCACACACTGGACAGGTAACGAGTCCAGACCAAGCACGCGAGCCACACACTGGACAGGTAACAAGTCCAGGCCAAGAACGCAGGCCACACACTTGACAGAGAACGAGTCCAAGCCACGCACACGAGCCACACAATGGGCAGGGAACGAGTCCAGGCCACGCATGTGAGCCACACACTGGACAGGTAACGAGTCCAGACCAAGCACGCGAGTCACACACCGGACAGGTAACAAGTCCAGGCCAAGAACGCAGGCCACACACTTGACAGAGAACGAGTCCAAGCCACGCACACGAGCCACACAATGGGCAGGGAACGAGTCCAGGCCACGCATGTGAGCCACACACAGGACAGGTAACGAGTCCAGACCAAGCACGCGAGCCACACACTGGACAGGTAACAAGTCCAGGCCAAGAACGCAGGCCACACACTTGACAGAGAACGAGTCCAAGCCACGCACACGAGCCACACAATGGGCAGGGAACGAGTCCAGGCCACGCATGTGAGCCACACACTGGACAGGTAACGAGTCCAGACCAAGCACGCGAGTCACACACCGGACAGGTAACAAGTCCAGGCCAAGAACGCAGGCCACACACTTGACAGAGAACGAGTCCAAGCCACGCACACGAGCCACACAATGGGCAGGGAACGAGTCCAGGCCACGCATGTGAGCCACACACTGGACAGGTAACGAGTCCAGACCAAGCACGCGAGCCACACACTGGACAGGTAACGAGTCCAGGCCAAGCACGCGAGCAACACAATGGGCAGGGAACGAGTCCAGGCCACGTATGTGAGCCACACACTGGACAGGTAACGAGTCCAGACCAAGCACGCGAGCCACAAACTGGACAGGTAACGAGTCCAGGCCAAGTACGCGAGCAACACAATGGGCAGGGAACGAGGTCACACCAAGCACGCGAGTCACACACTTGACAGAGAACGAGTCCAGGCCACGCACGCGAGTCACACACTTGACAGAGAACGAGTCCAGGCCACGCACGCGAGCCACACAATGGGCAGGGAACGACTCCAGGCCAAGCACGCAAGCCACACACTTGACAGAGAACGAGTCCAGGCCACGCACGCGAGCCACACAATGGGCAGGGAACGAGTCCACGCCAAGCACGCAAGCCACACACTGGACAGGGAACGAGTCCAGGCCACGCATGTGAGCCACACAGTGCACAGGTAACGAGTCCAGGACAAGCACGCGAGCCACACACTTGACAGAGAACGAGTCCAATCCACACACGCGAGCCACACAATGGGCAGGGATTGAGTCCAGGCCATGCACGCGAGCCACACACTGGACAGGTAACGAGTCCAGGCCACGCATGTGAGCCACACACTGGACAGGGAACGAGTCCAGGCCACGAACGCAAGCCACACAATGGGCAGAGAATGAGTCCAGGCCACGCATGTGAGCCACACACTGGACAGGGAATGAGTCCAGGCCAAGAACGCGAGCCACACACTTGACAGAGAACGAGTCCAAGCCACGCACGCGAGCCATACAATGGGCATGGAACGAGTCCAGGCCACGCATGTGAGCCACACACTGGACAGGTAACGAGTCCAGGCCAAGCACGCGAGTCACACACTGGACAGGTAACAAGTCCAGGCCAAGAACGCAGGCCACACACTTGAAAGAGAACGAGTCCAAGCCACGCACGCGAGCCACACAATGGGCAGGGAACGAGTCCAGGCCAAGCACGCAAGCCACACACTGGACAGGGAACGAGTCCACGCCAAGCACGCGAGACACACACTTGACAGAGAACGAGTCCAGGCCACGCACGCGAGCCACACACTGGACAGGGAACGAGTCCACGCCAAGCACGCGAGCCACACACTTGACAGAGAACGAGTCCAGGCTATGAACGCGAGCAACACAATGGGCAGGGAACGAGTCAAGGCCACGCACGCGAGCCACACAATGGGCAGGGAACGAGTCCAGGCTAAGCACGCAAGCCACACACTTGACAGAGAAAGAGTCCAGGCCACGCACGCGAGCCACACTATAGGCAGGGAACGAGTCCAGGCCAAGCACGCGAGTCACACACTTGACAGAGAACGAGTCCAGGCCACGCACGCGAGCCACACAATGGGCAGGGAATGAGTCCGGCAGGGAACGAGTCCAGGCCAAGCATGCAAGCCACACACTTGACAGAGAACGAGTCCAGGCCACCCACGCGAGCCACACTATGGGCAGGGAACGAGTCCAGGCCAAGCACGCGAGTCACAAACTTGACAGAGAACGAGTCCAGGCCACGCACGCGAGCCACACAATGGGCAGGGAACGAGTCCAGGCCAAGGACGCAAGTCACACACTTGACAGAGAACGAGTCCACGCCTAGCACGCAAGCCACACACTTGACAGAGAACGAGTTCAGGCCACGCACGCGATCTAAACAATGGGCAGGGAACGAGTCCAGGCCACGCATGCGAGCCACACACTTGAGAGAAGTCCAGGCCAAGCAAGCAAGCCACACACTGGAAGGG